>JAZDUH010000136.1:51150000-51377500 GCA_036419115.1 Scarus forsteni
CATCAAGACCAGACCAGACAAGGACCAGGATCAGAACGAGGACCAGGACCAGACCAGACCAGACCAGGACCAGGACCAGGACCAGGAGCAGCCTGATCTGACAGCAGGATGAAGTCCGCCTCCCTGTGTGCCGTGACTCTGCTGATCTGTGCAGCGGTCTCAGCAGCTGCTCAGGGTGAGTCCAAACCTCTGATCCTGAACTTTAAGGTGTTTTTAAAATCCAGTCCTGACCTTAAACCTCCAGCAGAGACCTGGAGGTCCTGCCGACCATGTTTGTCCTCCTGGAATCATTAACAGCTCAGAGATCGATCTGAGCATCAGCTGTTACTGACAGGCAGTGACCTGAGCTGCTCCGGGCTGCACATGGCACTAGTCTGATATTATTATTATTACTGTTATTATTATTGTTACTGTTAGTATTATTTTTATTATTATTATTTATGATGATTATCATTATTGTTGTTGTTATTATTATTATTATCATTATTGTTATTATTATTACGAGTAGTGTTACCAGTACCATGTTTATTGTAATTAGTTACATTTTATTTACATTATTGTTATTATAATCAGATAAATATAATTCATAATTTTATTATTTTATTAATTTCCTCATTGACATTATAACTGTTATTATTGTTTTAATTATCTGATTATTATAATTATTTATCAACTTATACCTATATCAGTAACAAAATTATTAATATTATTATTAACAGCAGTAATATTATCATTATTAGTAACATTATTATTAGTAGTAGGTGAAGGAGCATTATTATTATTTTTATTGTTATTGTTGTTATCATTATGATCAATATTTTACTATTTTTATTATTTTTTATTATTATTATAACTGATATCACTATTATTATTAGTAGTAGCAGTAGCAGTTGTAGTAGTATTTCTATTATTTTATTATTATTACTGCTATTTCTATATGATTCTTACTATTATAACTATTATCATTTAATTATTAGTATAATTATTAGTATTATTATTAGTATTATCACTATTATTTTTTATTATTGTTACTCTTACTACTATATTAGTATTACTACTATTAGTATTACTATTTTTATGATGATTATTATTATTGCTGTTGTTGTTATTGTTATAATTATTATCATTATTATTATTATTTCTATTTTTATTTTGTTTTTTAAATGATTATTTCGTCATCATGCCTCTCTGCTGATTTCCCGTCTGTGTCTCCTGCTGTGCAGAGAGCTGCAGAGGTCAATGTGGAGCAGAGTACTACAGAGGTTACTCCTGCCAGTGTGACTACAGCTGCCTGTCCTACGGAGAGTGCTGCAAAGACTTCCAGGCTCAGTGCACCACCAGTGAGAAAATTCTCCATCATCATTTAAAAAAGTCCACTCCCGATCATCTGAGGCCCCAGTTTAATATCTTAAAATAAAAGTTATGCTTGACACTGCAAAGACGTTTTACACCAGATCAATCCATTTATCTATATTTAATATATATTACCTTACATTTTTAATTTTACAAAAATAAAAAAGCAACTCCAACACTTTAGATAAGCAAAAAAAACAATTTAAATAAAAATGTAAATATTAAGGTTTGATTACAACACTGTTGACTTAATGCAAAACTGAATATATAAATGCATTCAGTGTTGCATTTTTAATAAAGTTAAAGGAAAAAACAGCCAATTGTATGAATTAATTTCGATCAACATATTCCTCAAATACCTTTAAACAGAGTAAAACTGAAAAGAAACAAAACAACATTAAAACCCACACAAATACAAAGAGGAAAATGAGCTCATCAGGGCTTATAATCTTCATAACAACAGGATTCATCAGTGAATGAATGTGATAGGAAATTAAGAAAGATAAGTGGTATATGGATTTAATTACTCTGTGGAATTTTTTGGTCTGTGTTGGTGTATGTTTCCTGTTATTCTGGCACCACCATAAATAATGTAGATTGTGATATACTTCATGTTAAGCTATGTTGTAATGTAATCCTATTGTATTGTCCAGAAAAGAGTTATGTACCCTGTGGTGGAACCATAAAAAGCAATAAAAAAATAATTATAAAGTAAAAAAAAAAAGATAAATATCAGCAGCAGGAGACGCCTCCTCGCTCTGATTTTAAACCAATGTTAAATATTTTCAAACATAACTTTTAATTTAATATTCTTGGTGATTAAATGACTTAATTATTTCTAATAAATTTAAGCAGAGAAGCAGTGTCTCTCTCTTAAAATAAAGTTTATTTAATGATCACAAGGGATAAGAACTGATTAAACAGGATTATGAGCGGATTATGATGCATTAAAACATGTTCATAATTTATTATGTGATATAAAAGGGGCTCAATAGAAAGTTTTATTAATAATCACATCTTCTGATGTTGATAATTTTAGGCTTTTATCTGCTGATGGTGATGTTGGTTCGGTAATATCATGTCTGCTTGTTTATAATCAGAGAAAAATGCTTGAAGATGGCCAGAGTATTTTTATTTTCCTCACTCTGCTGTGGTTTTGTTGAAGTGTAAATATTTTAGATATCAACAGAAATTTAAAACCGGGTCCTTTCTGTTTATGACTGAATGTTTTGATCAGAACGACTTTGTTAATCTGTGAAGCTGTGATGAATTTGTTATTTTAATTGACTGTTTTTTCAGACTTGTCTTATTTCGCGGTGCTGTTCGCTCACTCTTGTGTTTGCGTGACAGGAAACTCCTGCAGGGGGCGCTGTGGGGAGACTTTCCGGAGAGGCCGGGGCTGCAGCTGTGACATCAACTGTCAGAAGTACAAACAGTGCTGTCCCGACTTCAACGCCTACTGCGACGGGATGGGTAAGACCGCTGCACGCCACACTCTGCATGACGGTGGGTCTCGCTAACGCCTGTGCATGAGGCGAGGACGGCGTGATATTTACTGTCCACGCTAAGGTCACATGACCAGCTCAGAGGATTTCACAGGCTCCTCCATAAACCCCTCTGTTTCAGCCCTGCACAGAACAGATCATTTTAAAATCCTCAGTCTGATCACACTGTAACTTATTTTTGTAAACTTTACAGCATTTTACTGTAATATCTGCAGCTCCCTTCTGTAAACAGATATACGGTAAATTACTGTAAATGGCAACAGCTTGTGGAAAAGAATCAGATTTTTGTCAAATTTACAGCATTTACAGTAAAATCTACAGTTATTTACAGCAAAGTGTCCAGAGTGGGCCAGTAGCAGGTAACTTTTAATTTTTTTGGTAATGTTTCACATATTTGAGTAAAACCATTGTTTGAGTAAATGTATTTTATTAGATAAAAAATGATTATTTATTTAGTTATTTTATTTACAAAATTATATCTTTTCAATAACTAGTCCTTAAATTAGTTAAATATATCTTCAATGCATTTAAAAAATACAAGTTTTCTGTAATTTAAAATGCATTAAAAAGTTGTAGAATAATGATTCTGTAAATGGAAAAACAGCGAGGAAGCTGTTTTTGATAATACAGTAATAATGCTGTAAATTGAAAGACTGTAATGATACTTTGAATAAAAATACAGAAGGTTAACAGTTGTAGAAATACAATAATATTCCTAATTTAGTGTCATCTTGCTGCCAGTAAATCACTATAAAATGTACAACAACAGTTTTACAGTATACAGGAGGGGGTTTGACTTCTGCTCTCCTGTATGTGCTTTTGATCACTGATTTCCTGACTGTTGTCTGTACTGTGAACAGAGTGAAAGTTGACCCGAAGCTAGTTTGAAGAAAATTCTGAATCAAATCAAAATCACAATATCTGCCAGAAAAAATACAGCTTTCCTAAAATCGTTCAGTCGTTCCATGGACACATATTCTTATCATAAAAATAAACATTTAAAGTGAATATTATAAATATGTGACCTTTAAGGGACAGCAAATATTTGTTCTTTATATCTTAAATATCATAAATAAAAGCAGAGGTTCTCTGGACTGCATGGCTGCACACACGAGCAGCATGTTGTGCAGCACGTTGTGCAGTATGTTGTGTAGCATGTTGTGTAGCATGTTATGCAGCATGTAGTGCAGCATGCAGTGTTGTGCAGTGATGTGGAGCGTTAAACGCCTCTCTGTCCTGATGATCACAGAGGACTCCACAGCAGAGGCTCCAGTGAAGACTCACTCATGTGATAATGTCAGTAATAATCCACCCAAAGGTATTTTCTCCAAACAGGCCTCTTCTGTTTAATTCTACACTTACTCAGATGTTTAGATTTACCCTCCTCATCGGGGTAAACATTTATTTATACATGTTTGTTTCCACAGAGTTACCGCTGAGTGAAGCCTCAGATCCTGCAGGTGAGCATCTCTTCACACCTGGAGCCACTTTAGCCCAACGAGGCTGCAGGAATATAGACAATACTCAAGGCTGCAATAACAGTAACATAACGGAAGTGAAAAGGTCGTATAGTTAAATTGATTAGACAGTGGTAAAGATGGGCAGAGGCATGGCAGTGGTAAGACACTAAGAACTTTATGCAAAGCTACCTGATCAAACATCGAACTCAGACGCTAGTTATTTCGTATTTAGATTATTGTTCAGCCATCTGGTCAAAGTCATTTATACAAGCTGAAGGTAGCACAAATAAAGCTGCTCACATAGCTCTGAACTGTTCATAAATACGAGCAGCACACTGATGCATAAGAAACTGATGTGGTTAAATGTTAAAAGTAAATTACTCTCCTTACTTGTGTCCTTTATAAAAACATTATTATAAATAAATCCCAGCAGTGCCCTATAATAAATCAACATTCTTCTCTGATGAACATCAGTATAACAATGTGTATAACATCCACATGCAATTATTTTGTTACTTTGTGAAAGTGTAAATAATCCTTATAGGACTCACTTTTTAGTAGGGCTGGGACGATACGCTTTTCTCCGATTCGATCTTTTACGGTTTTTTTAGGTGCTGATTCGATTTAAATCGCAATTCTACGATATTGCAGATTTTTGCAATCTTTAGTTAGCTTTTTTAACACCAGTGAAAAAGATGAAACAATGATGATGCCTATAGACCATATCAGAAAAATACACATCACATGTGAGTCCATTTTTAGGATTTATTCAGCAATATATTTAACCAGCTGTTTATACTCTCTCTTCAAAACTCTGGACTGACTTTAAAAGTGGATTATTAACGCAGACTAAAATGAAGCTCTTAAATTTGGAAAAAAATTGAATTAAAAATCGTCAAACAAATAATCAGATACTTTTGGGAATCGATTTTTTATCCCACCCCTACTTTTTTTGATTTGTTTCCAAGCCCTTTTTTATATTGGTAGAATAATGCACATGCTGCTTTTTTGATACTTAAGTCTATTTTTTCTTCTTTTATTAAACACTGCCCCCTTCATCATTAATGTGATAAAAAGGTTCGATTCACTACAGAGCAATGGTGGCAGGGCATTTATTAGCTTTATTAGCAAGCTTTTTAATCTCAGACAGTAGCAGAATTTGCTTCAACAAGAAATTAAAGATGTATTTGTTTGCATATGGGTTACTTGAAAGATAATAATGTTCAATGCTTCTCCACAGTGATGTGAATTTTTCTGTTAATCCCAGGAAGTAAGGAGAGTTCTGTGGTTTGTCTCTCCTTTTTTATATATTTTTTAATATTTATTGGTTTGCTTTTTGCGATGAAGAATGATACAGCTCAACCTGCCATTAAACCCACTATACTATATAGTTCCTGACGGGGCTATGGACAAAAAGAAAGCCCACTTATTAAGCCAGGAAAATGATTACAATATGTTGGCTTAAGCCATTGCCTCCCACCATTCACCAGTGGAAAGAGGTTAAAAACTGTTTTTCTCATGGAAAAGATCACAGCAACACTTCACTGTAGATTGAACCTGTTCTTGACTTTATGGGCTCCTATAATTAAATTTTATAACCTACCAAGCAAATGAAAAGGTGTAAAAAGGGGAAAAAAATAAATTAAAAAAAGGAGGGGGAAGAGCAGATGAAGAGAGAGAAAGGGATAGATGAGAAGTAAGAGAAGGGGGATAGAAAAAGAGAGTTTTTTATGCATATATATTTTATATATCATGTTTTTTCATGCAAAATGCTTAATATATATTTTTTAATTATTTCCATTCAGTTTCTATATTTCTGGATAAAGATTTATTTGCATTCTGAATGAATGTGTACGCTGGGATGAATAGATTTGTAGGTATGTGTTTGAATATTGATATTAGGGCTGGGTTTAAAAAAACAATTTAATCAATTTTAATCGATTTCCCTTTAAATGGTTCATAATCGATCCATAAAATCCAAGGATTGATCTTTTAACTTGGGTAGTTTTTCCTTCATTGGGCGTGCAGAGAAGCAGCCTGTGGTATCAACCCTGCTAGTATTGCGTGATCTGCGTTTAGCGCTGCTTTCCACTGAACAAAATCTCATGGGATGCTACTGTAAGTACTCAAACAAACACGGCAGAAGCAAATAGCACTATATGGGAACCACCGGAGAGTTTAAAGGCTGACGTATGAACTTATTTCAGATTTTACAAACAAGAAGGAAAAGAGGAGTTGGACAGAAAACAAGTAATATGCAGAATACGCATTAATGTATATAATTAATGTAAGATTAATGGAACTGCTTTGGGTTCATTTCTTAATGTAAAAACAATTTTAATAATGCATATGTGTATGTGTACAGGTGGGGAGGTATACATGTGTATATGCATATATATGTGGGTGTGTGTGTCTGTGTATGTGGGTACATTTTAGTTCTCTACTTATTCATTCTATCATACTCAGTTTATTTTTGTTTCTCTCCCTCGCTTTTCTATTATGTTATAGTCCCAAAGAAACCATTTCGCTGAATCCTGATCTGCCTTCTTTTGTTTTGGTGTAGAGTCCAAAGACATGTACGGATTCAGAACGGTCTGCCTAGTTGTAATTGTTTCTGTTTTGTTTTGTTTAAAATATCTATTTTGGAATTTGTTATATGCACAAATTTGAATAAAACATTTGTTAAAAATAATAACAGAGCTACAGTATGAGAGGACTGTATGAATGTGATGTGCAGTGTTATGCTCAAAAGGACGAAGGTATTTTTAATTAAAATGTAAAAATGTGGAAGAAAAGCTCCTGCAGATTTTCTGTAACTGATGAATCCAAATAAATCAAATTCATGTCGGTTTTTCTGCCCACAGACGACCAGGTGGGCCCCACGTCGTTCCCTCAGGAAGAAGGTGAGCTGCAGACAAACACCTCAGCAGGTGACCCCACAGCCGGGCTCTGACCTCTGACCTTATCTTGCCCCCACAGACATTTTCTCCGATGATGAATTTTCTGACCTCGGGTTTGGCGACCCAGAGGCCGAGCCGCAGGATCAGCTCCTCCCTGAACCCACCCAGGACCAGGACGCTGTGGAGGCCACCACAGAAGTCCCCACAGAGGTCACCGCAGAGGCCACCACAGAGGTCCCTATAGAGGTCACCGCAGAGGTCACCACAGAGGTCACAGACATAGAGCCCACACAGGCAGACGCCGACCTCTCCACCATGAACCCAACCAATGAGGACGTCTTCAGCACCAGCACAGGTGGGAGAAATCCAATCAGAACACAGCACGCTTAGGGTGTTTTCACACCAACCATATTTAGTGCGCACCAGAGAAGTTTTGGCCCAGGGTTTGGTACGTTAGTATCAATGTGAATGCAACCACCGCACTTTGGTGCACACCAAATCAGCCGGTCTGAGACCTCCATGAAGGGGTGGTCTCGATCCGCTCCTTCCCCCTACTTTTGGTGCGGTTTCACTGGTGTGAAACAAAGTGGTCCGAACTGATCTACTTTTAATGCATTACTTCCTGTTAATCCCGCGGTTGAGTCTTTTGCTTACTCAATTTGTTGATTTGTTTATTCTGGTTGAGGGTTACGATGATTTACGAGGGTCCAGAAGGTCGCTGATGCCGTCTCAAACACGATAAAAAAAAACACATTTTAAGGAAAATGCAGAAGAGAGCGAAACGTAAACATTGGTTGTCTGGTGTAGGAAATGGTTACCATGGTAGCCTCTTCTTCGTTCTCCTCCGTAGCAGGTTTGGTAACCAGTTGCGTGCATATCGCCCCCTGCTGTTTCAAACTGAGTAAATACACAAGTGGGCCCGGGCACGGTTCAATGTTGCCAGAGTGAATGCAAGCCAGTGGGGGAGGGGGGCCGAATCGCGCCGCAGCACGGGTCGAAACAAGTGGGCCTAATGTGAAAATGCCCTAACACACAGAAGATCAATTCCAATGAAGTCGGGGACAGTGTGTCAAACATGAAAAACAGAAAACAATTATTTATAAATCAACTAAATACACAACAAACATGTGATATTAAATATTCCAACTGACAATTTGTCCAGGCTTCAATCTTAAAGTCCGAGTCAAGTCGCGACTCTATATACACTATACTGCCAAAAGTATTGGCTCACCCATGCAAATAATCAGAATCAGATGCTGAATGCTTCACCAAGACATTTTGGACAATTCCATGCTCCAACTTTGTGGGAACAGTTTGGAGCTGGCCCCTTCCTCTTCCAACATGACTGTGCACCAGAGCACAAAGCAGGTCCATAAAGACATGGAGGACAGAGTCTGGTGTGGATCAACTTGACTGGCCTGCACAGAGTCCTGACCTCAACCCGATAGAACACCTTTGGGATGAATTAAGAGCAGAGACTGAGAGCCAGGCCTTCTCGTCCAACAACCCTCTCGTCCTATGAACCCTAGGAATGGGAATGGGATGTCACTTAAAGATGTTATGAGGAGTTTCTAAGTAATTACAAAAAGTCTCACTTTTAGATATATGCCTGATGGAAATACACACTTTAAGATGAGTTTTATAGCATCAAAATAGGTTATCTATTAATGCTATTCCCTAGCTAAGTGGTCGGGTCGGACAGCCGGCTACAAAACTACAATACTAAGTTTTCCAAAATTGCTTGTTGTCACACATCAAAAACTACCGCTACGTAACTAGAAAGAGATACATTACGTTGTCGCTTTGCATCCTGTAAGTTGTTGTAAAAAGAAGTTGTAAAGCAATGCAGAGTTCTGAGGAAGGTCTGAGCTGCATTCATTAGCATCACAACAAACACACGCTTTGGCTTGGGTCACGTCTTTTGGTGCGTTCCAGTTGTAGTCAGAAGTAGGAATTTCCAGGTCCCGAGTAGGAAACTGCAACTGGAACGCCCCCGGAGTCGGAATTTCCTACTGGGAACTTGGTGAAACCTCGCCACCCCCGAGTTGACAATCAAAGATGGATGCCCCCAGTGTGAACAGTTATTTAGCTCCTGTAATAATCAATTTATTTGCACCTCTGACTGGGGTGTGTGGCTCTAGATCAGCTGTTTACATAGTATTGTTAGATTTATGTTTACAAAAATGCTGCCATAGTGATAATCACATTCTTCATGTGATATTTGTGATCAACAACGCAGGGCGTGCTAACAACAGCTAACAATAGCCTGGTAGATCAGCATGTTTTTTTCCGACTTCAACTGGAACTCAGATAAGTCGGAGATGATGTCACTCCCAGTTCCAAGATTACTGGAACGCAGCATTACGACAGTCGCTGCGCGTGCTCATGGGTAGCAGAGTCTTTATTTCGCTGGTAATAGATTCTCCTTATAGCACCTTTAAGTTCATATGTGAGTCAAGACAGGTGAGCGAATACTTTTGGCAATATAGTGAATCTGGACTCGAGTCCTACAACTCTGGTATGTACTGAGTGGGTTTTGGGGACAAAAAAGCGAAACCCTAATTTTGAATAGGACTCTAAAAAAATTTACCAAACCTATAATCATCACCTTAACTGACCTATAATCTATCAAAATAATAGTTACAAATATGAATGACAAACCCTCACCTGTAACTGTTGTAAATGTCCTGTTCATGATCCTTTTTGGTCTTCAGCGGCTCTCATCCTTTAGTGATGTGATGTTTTAGAAACAGACGGGCTCGTTCCAAAATCTGAACACTAGACGTCACTAAAATACCAATTTCTACACACTGCACCTTTAACTCCAAAAAGACGCTTGTTTCCCATCAGCAGGTTGGAAACTCTCAGGCAGCAAAGTTTAAATAACTGTTACAGATCAGTGTGGCATAAACTGAAGGTTTAATAAAACATGATATCAGTTTTCTAACATCACGTATGTTTCTGCAGCAGCAGGAGACCCCACCAGCTCAGGGACGACCTCCCCTCAGCCCACAACGCCATCCTTCTCCACTGAGCCCACAAAGTCTGAGCCTGAACCTGGGGCAGAGGCCAAGGCAGAACCCGAACCAGAGGCAGAGCCTGAACCAGAGGCTGAGCCTGAACCAGAGGCCGAGCCTGAACCAGAACCCACACCAGAGGGAGACCTTCCTCTTGAGGAGCCCACCACAGATCCAACTTTAACCTTAAGTGATGCAGCAGAGGTCACGACCTCCAGCCCCACTGAGGCTCCAACATCTGCAGACCCCACATTGGACTCCTCCACGCTGGACTCCTCCACGCTGGACTCCTCCACGCTGGACTCCCCCACGGTCCACACAGATCTGGATCCAACAACACCCCCTTCAGACCTCCAGGATGCAGAGACCACAGCCTCACCTGAGGTCCCAGCATCTTCAGCACCCCCTCAGGCCACAGAGGGCGTTACAGCAGATCTGAAGACCACCTCGGTCCAAACCAAACCAACAGAGCCCTCAAAACCCCAGGAGAGACCCAAACCTCTGCCCATCAAACCAGTTCTGGCTAAACCAGGATCCAGACCCGAGGCCAAGCCTGTGGACTCCAGAGACTACCAATCAGGTGAGAGGAGCCTTGGGCAGAGACAGAGAATTATTTCTTCAACAGAATCTTTACTGAACTTTCCAAATTTAGAAAACAAAACAAAACACAAGGGAGAGGGGCCAGACAAAGCATGGCTCAGAAAACTACTATGATGAGGAAAAAATATGGACCCAAGCTTTCCTTGCCTGGGCGTGGGTTACCGGGCTCCCCCCCGGAGCCAGGCCTGGGGATGGGGCTTGTAGGCGAGCGCCTGGTGGCCAGGCCTACGTCCACGGGGCCCGGCCGGGCCCAGCCCGAAGGAGAGATGTGGAACCCCCCTCACATGGACCCACCACCTGTGAGAGGGGCCTTAGTGGTCGGGTGCAGTGTGAGCTGGGCGGCAGCCGAAGGCGGGGACCCTGGCGGTCCGATCCTTGGCTGCAGCGTTTAGCTCTAGGGATGTGGAACGTCACCTCTCTATCGAGGAAGGAGCCGGAGCTCGTGCGCGGGGTCAAGCAGTTCTGACTTGATTCAGTCGGACTCACCTCGACGCATAGCTTGGGCTCTGGAACCAGTCCTCTTGAGAGGGGTTGGACTCTCTTCTTCTCTGGAGTTGCAGATGGTGAGAGCAGTGCTCGTCTCCCCTAGGCCCGAGGCCTGTGCGTTGGGGTTTACCCCGGTGAATGAGAGGGTAGCCTCCCTCCGCCTTCGGGTGGGGGGACTGAAGGTTGATTAGAGTTTTGAAGAAATCCAGGCTTTCTGAAATGTCTCCTGTTTGTCTTTAAGTTTGTAAGAGATGTTTTTGTTCCAGAGGAGGATAATTCCCTAAAGCCAGGGCTCCAGAGTGCAACTATTTTGTGGGCACATGCACCCAAAATTAGTGAGAGTGCACTTTACATTTCCTCTTGGGTGCACTGGTGCACCAAAAGAAATGTTAGGGGCCTATTACAAAATGAAGCTGATAAAAGTAACTGCAGTACCGGAAAAATCTGCAGGAAACAAACAAGACACAGCACCTGCTTCCTCTCTTCTCTCTGTCCCTGCGTTGCATCTTCACAGGGTGCAGGCTTTAGGCCCGGACATATGCACACACACACAGCCCTCAGTAATCATCCAATCAGCTGTTACGATGCAAATGAGCCCAGACAGAGCCTGACTATGGTGTCAGGTTTCAGCACAGAGCGGTAACTCTTATATAACATCTTATTCTTGTTTAAATATAATTTACATTATATAAAAGTTATGGAGAGTGATAAAATGGTGACCTTATGGCGTTAAAGGTGACCCTATGAAAACTTTGGGTGCACCTAATTTTTGTGCTGGTGCACCTTAAAAATTTTTAGGTGCACCGTTGCAACCAATGAAAAAGTTAATCTGGAGCCCTGCCTAAAGCACACGGCTAACTTGGACCTTTCCATGTTAAGGCAAGTATCCTCTGTGCTTGAAAACATCTATTTAAAAAAAAGTGATAGTTAAATATTGAGTTAGTTCACCGGGTCAGAGGTGACCTTGCTCTGACTCCAAACCAACAGACACAAAAGTCTGTGAGTTTGAGTTAAATAAAGTCCCTCTTTAATGAAACATGTCTCCATATCGAACAGATAACAGTGACGACACAGACCTGTGCAGCGGGCGGCCCATTGGAGGAGTGACCACGCTGAGGAACGGCACCATCGTCGTCTTCAGAGGTGAGCTTCATCACTCAGGGTCCAACAGCACCAGGCACAGCTCAGAAAACAGATATTATTCCTTTATGTTACATCAGACTGTTAACTTCACTTTACTTTAAAATTCAAGCATCAAGAGACGGATTAATGTCTGATATTATGAGAAGTGTCAGAGCTCGCAGTCCATGCAATTAGAAAATAAAGATATTTTATTAAAATAATAAGTAAATTACCGGGTGCTGGTTTGGTGGAGTGGTTAGCAACCATGCACGTCCCATATACATACTTCTGCCAGTCTGGGTTGCGTTGCCCTCATATTATCTTGTACAAATTGTTCCTAAGTTGACTATAGTATGGCCTTTTTTTAAAATCTATTTATTTATTTTTTCTCCTTTTCCTTGCATTTGACTTTTACATATTAAAACTGCTTTTGTAAGCATGTGTCTTGTTTTATAACTTAATTCTTTACTATTAATGCATACTTGGCATACTTTACAGGTAAATTCTACATGCATTTACTCGTGCTGTATGTTGATTAAAAAAATAATCTAAATTAATTACCGGATTTGTTATTAATTAATCAAATTAATCACATTTTATCTCATATCTGCTTAAAGATAATAATTTAAATTCTGGGACCTTAGAAAATTGTAGTACATGACTAGACAAATGAACACACTAAGAAGTGAAGATTTGTAAATCCACATTTTTATTGGTGACTAAATAAAACCAAAGTCAGGGCAGCTTGTCCAGAAAATTCTAAGCTCAATCAGGCAACTCAAATTACACTTTAAGTGTGTTTCATAAATCAAATTCAAAATAAGAAAAAGGTCGAGGACATCCAGCAAAACAATTAGGCCTGATGCATTATTAAAGAATGTAGTACAAATATAGATAAATAAATTAAGAAATAAAATAAGACTAAGTCTTAAATATGCCATTCCTGTTGTCACCTGGGCTCTGTTTGGTTTGACTAGAGACGCATGTGTGAAGTGACATGTGCCACTGCCATGTACGGGTCCTCCAGCTGGCCAATATCAAAATGTTTGTGTGCTGTAATTTATCTTGTGATTAATTTTTATTACACATTCATTTGTGTTGTAATTAATTAATCTAATTAATGCACTAAAGTGACAGCTCAGTATTTGCATATATAAAAAGTATGACAGTGTATCCTCACCTGAAAATGCTTAGTTATTTTTATCCATGCCAACCTTCATACATGGAGTCATGTGTCCTATGGGGAGATTTCCTATTTCATTTAAAAGAAAAAAAAGTGGAAATACGTATTGTAAGCATCTTGTCAATGTGTGCTTGTATATTTCCAAATAAAAATTACTCATCAAAAAAAAAAAAAAATCATTAAACTAATTATGAAGTTACCTCTTAGAGGTCTGACTAAATCTTACAGCACCTAATACAGTTTGACTAAATATACTTAAGTTAAAATCATCAGCATGGTGTTTGAGGCTGAGCAGTCATCAGGTAACTCTGAGGTTTCTGAACAGGTGAGCTCACTCTGCAGGATGATCTGAGTTTTTTCTTTGAGAGCTGAAGTCTGTGAACTGGAGCTCCTTCACTTTCAGACATGGTTCTGTTTTTCTTCCAGGACACTTCTTCTGGTTCCTGGACAGGAACAGAGTTCCTGGTCCAGCCCGAGGTATCACTCAGGTGTGGGGCGTCCCGTCTCCCATCGACACCGTGTTCACCCGCTGCAACTGCCAGGGCAAGACCTACATCTTTAAGGTGGACTGACGGAATCAAAGATGATGTGTTTGAAGGATTTACTTTGGTTTAATAAACTGAAGCAGCCTCAGTGATCTGACTTTAAACTCCACTGATCGTCTCTGCAGGGATCTCAGTACTGGAGATATGAAAACGACGTCCTTGACCCGGATTATCCGAAGGTGATTGAGACGGGCTTCGACGGGCTCCGGGGCCACATCACTGCTGCCCTGTCAGTGCCTCAGTACAGGAGGAGGAGGGAGTCCGTCTACTTCTTCAAGAGAGGTGAGAGAGACCAAATTTAATTTAATTTATTTAAATAAACAGAATCATCCTTCAGTTAAAGACACATCAAAAGCTTATTAGCTGAAAAAATTATTATAAAAGTGATTCTTAGGATTGTTTTTAAAATGAATATATTATTTTATATTTTCTAATATCTACACTATATTTCCAAAAGTATTGGCTCACCCATCCAAATGATCAGAATCAGGTGTTCCAGTCTCTTCCATGTCCACAGGTGTATAAAATCAAACACCTAGGCATGCAGACTACTTTAACAAACATTAGTGAAAGAATGGGTCGCTCTCAGGAGCTCAGTGAATTCCAGCGTGGAACTGTGATAGGATGCCACCTGAGCAACAAATCCAGTGGTGACATTTCCTCACTCCTAAATATTCCACAGTCAACTGTCAGCTGGATTATAAGAACGTGGAAGTGTTTGGGAACCACAGCAACTCAGCCACCAAGTGGTAGGCCACGTAAACTGACGGAGTGGGGTCAGCAGATGCTGAGGCGCATAGTGAGAAGAGGTCGCCAACTTTCTGCAGAGTCAATCGCTACAGACCTCCAAACTTCATGTGGCCTTCAGATTAGCCCAAGAACAGTGCAGAGAGCTTCATGGATGGGTTTCCATGGCCGAGCAGCTGTATCCAAGCCTCACATCACCAAGGCAATGCAAAGTGTGGATGCAGTGGTGTAAAGCACGCCACCACTGGACTCTAGAGCAGTGGAGACGCGTTCTCTGGAGTTACCAATCACGCTTCTCCATCTGACAATCTGATGGACCAGTCTGGGTTTGGAGGCTGCCAGGAGAACCATACTTGTGGGACTGCATTGTGCCAAGTGTAAAGTTTGGTGGAGGGGGGATTATGGTGTGGGGGTGTTTTTCAGGAGCTGGGCTTGGCCCCTTAGTTCCAGTCAAAGGAACTCTGAATGCTTCAGCACACCAAGACATTTTGGACAATTCCATGCTCCAACTTTGTGGGAACAGTTTGGAGCTGGCCCCTTCCTCTTCCAACATGACTGTGCACCAGAGCACAAAGCAGGTCCATAAAGACATGGAGGACAGAGTCTGGTGTGGATCAACTGGACTGGCCTGCACAGAGTCCTGACCTCAACCCCATAGAACACCTTTGGGATGAACTAGAGCAGAGACTGAGAGCCAGGCCTTCTCGTCCAACATCAGTGTGTGAGCTCACAAATGCTCTTCTGGAAGAATGGTCAAAAATTCCCATAAACACTCCTAAACCTTGTGGACAGCCTTCCCAGAAGAGTTGAAGCTGTTATAGCTGCAAAGGGTGGACCCACGTCAGATTGAACCCTATGGATTAGGAATGGGATGTCACTTTTGTTCATATGTGAATCAAGGCAGCTGAGCGAATACTTTTGGCTATAGTGTATGTATTTAGTTTTTCTGTTGCTTCTTCTCCTTCCTTCTTCTCCTCTTCTCCCACCACGAGAGGCCAAATGAACTTATTATTCTTATTACTCTGATTATTATTTTGTTGTTACTCTTTCCTGTGGACTGGTAAATGAACCAGAAAATGAAGGAATAATTGTAAAAATATGGTTTTATTTGAGTAGATCTAACAGTCTGCCACAGTACAGCACACTGGGTGATATTGATGTAGGTATGAATTTATTGATTTATAATTTTCCTTCTCTCTTTCTTGCTTTGCCTTGAGTTTTTGATTTTATGCTTGTGTGATTTATGTTTTATCAGTAAATGAAACTGTTACACTCTGTGGCAAATAAAAATAAAATGAAACATGTGTTTTTCCAGGAGGGGCGGTGCAGAAATACTCGTACCAGTTTGGGACGACGCCGAGCTGTGCCAGCAAAAAACCTCAGTACTCCATTTACACCGTCAGCAACCGGGTAGCCCGACAAGCAGGTACGACCATGAAGACACTTTTAAATATTTAATGTTGCTGATTTCAGTGAGTTTAGTAAATACGGACGAGTATTAAAGGTGTAGTCAGCGATGTGGGAGAAAACGAGTGGAGAGGCTGTTGATAAACAAATTTAGACCCGCCTCTCCCTTCATACCTCACCCCTGGCTTCACCCCCGAAAGCTGATGGACGTGCATCGTTATGGAAACGGCCGTAGAAACTGCATAGCAGACCAACGTAGCTAAGGTAACCCCGACTCGTCAGACAACTCAACTGCCATTATTGAAAACATCACAACAACAGAACATTCTGGCAGATTAGTCAATAAGATGAATGCCCGACGGCTGTTACTGTTATGTGAAGCACCACAAAGCTAATGTTGCTAACCTATCCAGCAGGAAGACGGCGACATCAGCGTCCGTTTTCAAGTCTTTCAATTCGCGGAGTTCCCTCCACCGTCGGAAAGCAACACCAATTGACCCGGGTCTTCGCTCTTTCATGGTCATAGCCCTTCTTTTTCACTTTTCACTCCTCTGACCTTTTTCTTTTGGGCTGTTTTTCAGCCATTGCTATTGCATCTATTGTATCTCTCTCTTATGCTAACTGCGCACGCTACACAACCTACGACTCCCCCTCCCCCCTCTGTCTGATCTGCGGATGAGTATGATCGCCCCCTGGATGTGGGGGGTGTACCCTGTTTTGGTGACTCGGCCCAAGCCCCAGTATTTACCTGCTGAAATTCAGAGCCAAGGCTGTGTATTGAAACCAGACTCTTTTTTCAACATGCTGTCAGTGGTGACATCTTGTGGATGGAGAGGAGAAATACGGTGATTTTGACAAATAGTGCATTAGATTAGAAGATCGCTGACTACACCTTTAATGCCATGTTAGATGGAGAAAATAATTTTGGAGAAGTCGACATTAAAGTGGAAAATTAGGGATTAAAATGGAAATTTTGAGAATGAAGTTGAATAACAATTTCGTGACAGAAGTGGAAATGTTGAGAATAGTGCTGTTAGACAATTAAAAAAATAATCTAAATTAATTACTGGATTTATGATTAATTAATCTAATTAATCGCATTTTAATCTCATATCTGCTTAAAGTACCCAAATAAAGAATTTGAATTCTAGGATATTATAAAATTGTAGTGCATGACTAATCAAATGAATACACTAAGAAGTGAAGATTTGTAAATCCACATTTTTATTGGTGACTAAATAAAACCAAAGTCAGGGCAACTTGTCCAGAAAATTCTAAGCTCAAACAGGCATTTCAAATTACACTTTAAGTGTGTTTCATAAATCAAATTCAAAATAAGAAAAAGGTCGAGGACATCCAGCAAACCAATTAGGCCTGATACATTATTAAAGAATGTGGTACAAATATAGATAAATTCAAAAATAAATAAGACTAAGTCTTAAATATGCCATTCCTGTTATCACCTGGGCTTTGTTTGGTTTGACTAGAGACGCATGTGTGAAGTGACACGTGCCACTGCCATGTACGGGTCCTCCAGCTGGACAATATCAAAATGTTTGTGTGCTACGATTAATCTTGCGATTAATTTTTATAACGCATTAATTTGGGCTGTAATTAATTAATCTAATTAATGCACTAAAGTGACAGCCCTAGTTGAGAAAAAGAGGAAAGTTTGAGAATAGTCAAAATACATTGTAGGTCGACACTGATTAAGGAAGGTATACGTTTAAATCTATAACATGAGCAGCAGCTGACTGTTCTGTCAGACTCAGTCCACCTTTATCTGGTTTTACGAAGTCCTGCTGTGAGCTCAGACACTCCTGAATCCACCAGGTCCACCTAAAGTTTCCTCTTCATAACTTTACTGAGTCCAATAAACAAGTTTATTTGAGTTTCATCACATCGTCCAGGAACAAGTGAGTCACCCTCTGAGCGTTATCTGGTCAACAAAGAGCTGCAGAGGGACAGACTGACGTCCACGTCAGAGATAAACCTGTTTCAGACTCACCTCTCCCGTTCATGTTTCCTCTCTGCAGTCTCCGCTCTGGGTCCGACCATCAACATCCGGGCCTCGTGGCGAGGTTTCCCCTCCAGCGTCACCGCCGCTGTGTCCGTCCCAAGCTGGAAAGAGCCGGAGGGATACAAGTACTACGTCTTCTCCAGATGTAAGCCGCTGCTCAGTGGAATCAGGTTTTCTGATTAGCTTTATGACTTTATAAACTCAACCAGCGGAAAAACTGAGGGCTCCATTAAAACATCGAGGCCTGTCAGATCCAGACTGATCAGCCCAAAACACCAAGAAACGTAAACCAACATGTTTTAAACCTTCTCATAAATTAGAAAACACGTCGATTTCCCATCTTTGAATCAAACTGTCAGTTTGTGATTGGTTTGTTTCACTAAGATTTTCTTAATAAGCCAAATTGTACAGAGGTATCTCCTTTAGCTAACAGCCTGGGACAAGCAACCAATTAGCAGAGAACAATGAACAAGACAACAAAATTCACAAATTAAGTCACAAAAATGCTAAAACAAACATTAAAAGTCCATGTCCTTGAGTGATTGGTCACTCGCATTGGGTGTTAGTCAAGGATTTGATTTATGTTGAATTAAAATAAAATAAGTCTTCTCTCCCCTTTGGAAACGCACTGATCTGAGGGGGCGGAGCTACAGGAGGCTGTGATAATGACCTCTGCTCTGGTTGGCTGCCTCAACAATGGGGGAGGGGTTACAGGCTGCCGAGGTGACTTTTACAACAGTCATGCCATCTGCCTGTGATGAGTAGGAAACTCACATGTGGGTGGAGCCTGTATATCTATGACATCATAAACTACAGGAAGTACAAACAGCAGTTTTGTCTTCGATTAGGGAGAGTGTTTCTGTGAACTGAAAGTTCAGACAAGTGTCACGATCTTCAACAAGAACATTAAAAAAAGATTTTGCTGGACTTTGACTTTTAAGAGGTATTAAATCAGCTTTAATGCAAGAAATGTTTAATCAAACTCAAAAAATAAAGTCATTAAAAAATGTAATTTCAACACACATTTTGTCT
This sequence comes from Scarus forsteni, assembly GCA_036419115.1. Lineage (NCBI taxonomy): Eukaryota > Metazoa > Chordata > Actinopteri > Labriformes > Labridae > Scarus > Scarus forsteni. The sequence continues at coordinate 51,169,378 of JAZDUH010000136.1, forward strand.
AGTTTTACATCATTTCACTGAAATTTTTTTTTAAATCTCTTCACTTTTTTTTTATCCAAAATCCTGTTAAATCTCTCATAGGACGAACAAAGTTTGGGGAAAATCAAGTATTACAAGCAAAAGAACGATTTTGATATTTTCATTTTTGTGAAACTAAAGCTTAAAGAAATATATACCATTTTATGTTCTTTTAAGTCACTCTGATTTTTTAAAATCTTACTCTTATTCAACCTACTCTTATGTAAAGCACCTTGAGATAATATTCATGACTTGCTATCATAAAGAAACCAATTTTACTATTTTCAGGCAAATCAGTCAAACTACAAATTAAAAGTCTTAATTGCCTTCAAATTAAAAGGACATTTAATCTTAGAGTGCTTTAATGCATCATGAGCCATCAGCCATAAATGTCAAAATACTGCAGTAGATGTAGTAGTAGAGAAGTAAATGTGACTTATTTTTGCTTAAATGGGCTTAATGTGAAAATTCTACTCTCTCTCCAGACTGTAAATACAGATGTTAAGAGTCTGAGGAAATCACTGCGATGAGAGGATTTTGGATTTCTGCTGATGATGATTTGGAGATTCTTGAATTCTTTCTTACAGATACTGATATTTTTATCTTTAGCTTAGACTCCTCTTTGCTGCTCCTTTAACAGTGACTCATGAGAAAACAAACTAAACAATAAACCTCGTCTGACGCTCTTGTAAAGGTAAAATGCAGAAGAAAGTCCAGAGTTAAAGAGACTTATATAAAAGTTAAAGCACTCTTCAGTGTTTAATGTGGTCAAAAACCTGTTAAACCTCGTTTATGAGCTAACAGACCCTCCTTTTCTGCTCCCGTCTGCAGACCATGTGTCTCAGTGAAGTTTGCAGAAAGAGTTAAAGTTTCCTAAAGCTTCCTGTCCTGTGACGAGCTCTCCTGATGTTTCCTGGACTTCAAACTGGTTTATGTTCACTAATGTGGAAACTGGGATGGGCAGCATGATCTAAACAACACAGACGGATTAAAAACTAAACTATAAATCTTTGTGTTACTTTGCAGCCAAATCCTACAAGGTGAGGATGGACGGAGAACGGCCCGCCATCGCCGCCGCCGCCACCGCCAGCACGTCAGCGCAGAGCAGCAACATCTTCAAGTGTCCAAAGAAAGACTGATGGACATCAACGAGGGATCACACTTTATTACATTACTCAGAAAACACACGGCTTCTGCACCGACTGATTACAAAAGAAGATTTATAAAAACAGAAATAAACCAAACATCTGAAGCAGTTTAACGGGAATGACGGCGTCTTCGGTTGCTTCATCTCTGGAATCGTCTTCCGTGGAAACCCCGAGAAAACCGAGTAGGAAACCCTGGAAGAGACGAGGAGTGCCGGGTTTATGGGTGTAAAAACGAGCTGTGGAAAGGTTCTTACTAACAATAAACTGACGATAACACAGAAACATGCCTCGTGTTCTTTATTCTACAAAAATCTATGATCCTGACAAGTTTTCACTCTGGCTTTAATCACAAAATTAAATTATTTTAAATGACTACATGACCTGATATTTCTCTCTCCTTTGCTCTGTTTAGTGAAGACTTCAGTGTTTATAATTTTTACATTTCTTGCTTGTAAATTGGGGTTAACATACAGTATTTTTGATGACTATATGAGCTGATATCTCTCTCTCCTTTGACCTGATTTTAAAGAATTTAGCACTTTATATTATTTAATTTCTTGCTTTTTAATTTGGGTTAAGATACAATATTTAATGACTTTATGAGCTGATATTTCTCTCTCTTTTAACCCGAGTTTTAAGACTTCAGCACTTTATATTTTTTAAATTTCTTTCTTGTTAATTGGGGTTAACATAAAGTATCTTTAATGATTTTATGAGCTGATATTTCTCCCTCCTTTGCCCTGATTTTGGAGACTTTAACACTTTATATTTTTAATTTCTTTCTTGTTAATTGGGGTTAACATACTGTATATAAATGACTTTATGAGATGATATTTCTCTTTCCTTTGCCCTGATTTTAGAGACTTCAGCACTTTATATTTTTTTCAATTTCTTTCTTGTTAATTGGGGTTAACATACAGTATTTTAATGATTTTATGAGCTGATATTTCACTCTCCTTTGCTCTGATTTTGGAGACTTTAACACTTGATATTTTCTTAATTTCTTACTTGTTAATTGGGGTTAACATACAGTATTTTAATGATTTTATGAGCTGATATTTCTCTCTCCTTTGCCCTGATTTTGGAGACTTTAACACTTGATATTTTCTTAATTTCTTACTTGTTAATTGGGGTTAACATACAGTATTTTAATGATTTTATGAGCTGATATTTCTCTCTACTTTGCTCTGATTTTAAAGACTTCAGCAATTTATATTGTTTTAATTTCTTGCTCATAAATTGGGGTTATGTAGTTTAATTGTTCCTCATTTCTGTTGCTCTTTTTCATCTGTATAATTTAAGTCTTTGGCTGCAGATCCAGTTTCCTCGAAACAAAGTCACCTGAATGTGAGCGAATGCTGTGCCAGAGAGTGGGCGTAGGGTAAAAGTCTGAACTGCAAACAAACATTAAAAAAGTACAATCCAGCTTTGGAGAGGATGAGGGTGCTTAACAATGTTTACTTTCATCGTCCTCTTTCAATCAACTGTTATTGATCAGTACAAGCGTTGCCTCATTTTTCTACTAAAATAAGCAAAAACAGGCCAAAACAAACCACCTCCAGCTTTTTTTTTCCTGTATGTGATATATTACTTTTTTTTTTTTTTTTTAAAAAGAGAAATCTGCACAAAGCATGTCTCTTATTTTACTTCTTCATCATCCTTCTCTTTAAACAGAAGTGAAGGGAGTTGCTGCTGTTATTTGTAACTGTTACCACTGAACAGCCTAACCTTTATTTTTGTCACCAAACAGACAAAGTCAGACTTTTATCTTAGTTTTATGTTGCTCCTCTGCAGCTTTATGAAGGTGAAAACAGTAACAGCTACTTTAGAAATGAACTTAATCCTGGCTGTAAGGATTTATTTTGGTGGAAACATCATTTTTGTCTCTTTTTAAAGTCAAATTTACATTTGTGTTTGGAGTGGGACAAAATAGTTTAGTGTAACTTCTGTATTGAGTTTATATTGGTAGTAAAGTGAGCATTAGATCCTGCTGCATTTGGGAAAAAACAATTCTCCCACGGAATAATAATAAAGTTGAAGTTAATCAGCAGACCTGGCAACACGATCAATCCCTCTGTAGATTAACCTTTGGTAACTTTACTCTAATCACTGAGAATAGTTTCATACTTTATGATAAATGTAATAAACTTCACCTCCTCTCTTTGTGCGACCTCCGCGGCTCTCGGGCCAGCGCTGCAGCTGCCTGCTCGGTCCAGGTCTGGAGGGTTTGGGGGGGGCGCTGCTTGTGTCTGCAGAAAAACACAGTGATGTGAGCGACCACGGACGGTTTAAAAATGTTTAAAATTGCTTATTTAAACTCCTCTTATTGTTTAAATTCATATTTCTGTAACAGACACAAAGAGCTTTTCTGTTTTATTGAATAATAGACACTCATGCTAGAATGTTTAGTCTAATTTTGTGTTGTTAATTTTTCTCTTCTTGTTGTCAATTTTCTTTTTTCATTGTTTTGAATTTCTGTATTTCATATCACTAAGTTAGGATTGGAAATTATGTTTAAAAAATACTTTATAAAGCATTATTCACACAAGTATATGAACACAAACTCAAGGCATAGCAAGAAAGAGAGAAAGAAAATTGTAAATAAATAAATTTACACAGGGGCTGGGCAATTACTCGAAAAATAATCAAACCAACATTTAGACATTCTAATCGAAGTATTTTTACTAGGCTGGGACGATATGCTTTTCTTCCGATTCAATCTTTAATGATATTTTAGGTGCTGATTCAATTTAAATTGCGATTCTACGATATTGCAGATTTTTGCATCTTTAGTTATCTTTGTTAACACCTGTGAAAAAAATGAACAATGATGATGCCTACAGACTATATCAGGAAAAATACACATCACATGTGAGCCTGTTTTGAGGATTTATTCAGCAATATATATTTTAACCAGCTGTTTATACTCTCTCTTCAAAAGACTGAACTGCATTTAAAAGTGGCTGATTAACACAGACTAAAATGAAGCATTTAAAATGGGAAAAAACTGATTTAAAAATTGTCAAACCAAAAATCCTGATACTGGCATACCATAAAATAAACGTTCATTAATCATAATCGAGGTAAGAGCTTCAATTGATCGTACTACTGAGATTAGGTAATGTCGCCCAGCCCTACTTTATACCTACATAAATATCACTCAATGTGTACTGTACTGTGTCAGACTTGATCGACTAAATATTAAACCATATTCATACAAATACTGGAAACAAACGATGAGCACAGGTACCTGCAGAGCTGGAGGACGGCTCCTGGCTGGTGGAGGGCAGGCTGGACTTATCAGACGTCTGACTGGCCTCCTCGACGTCGCCCTGGGAGACCCCCGGATCAGCTGATCCCTCTGCACCAGGCCTGATGTTAAAACAATCAGACACAGTGAGCATCAGGGTTAAAATAAGACCAACAGATACTTGATCAAACCCCTCGGCTGCAGCAGAAAGACCTGATCCTGCAGACACCTCCACACTTAAGCTGCAACAACTCAAATCTTAACAAGTCTGTTTGTCTAATTTTAAATCCAAAATATCCACAGTACTTCCTAAAATCTCTTATGCATTTGAGGAGTCCAGATAGATATCTTATAACAAGGAATTAAAAACAACAACAGCACTGAATAACTTCTACTTATGAGAAAATATCTGCCAATGAAACAATGAAGTCTTACTCCTTGTGGGTCTTAAAATCAGGAATATAAACTTAAGACAGCTCATCTATTTCCAAGACATCATACGAGTAAAATTCATCACATTGGCAGATTTTTAAATGTATATTTTTTGGGGGCGTTTTGTGCCTTTATTGATAGGAGAGAGACAGTTTATAGGCTTGTGAAAGGGGGAGAGAGAGCAGGGGAAGACACTCTGCAAACTGGTCACAGGTGGGATTCGAACCTGGACAGGCAGAAGCATGTACATGGGGTGCTAACCACTACGCCAAACCAGCACCCCATTGGCAGATTTTTTAACTCACTACAAGCAAACCAGGGTTTATTTTTGTTTTTAATACTGAAATAAGACATTTAGCTGGACATGTCAGGCATTTTTGGCTCACAATAAGTCATGTGAGATGATAAGGATTGAAATTGGATGAATAAACTTCCATAGATTTGAGTTTTTGCAGCGTGCAGGTCTGCACCCCTTTAACCTCTACAGCTCCAAAGTGCTTGATTTCAGGAATGCTTGCACGTTCTCCAACAAACATGTAAGGAAAAAGTGAACTATAAATGTAGAAACATAGTCATACAGGAAAAACTCTGCCACATGAACATATAAGCTGCTATAACACACAACAAACACAATTAAAACACTAAGAGGAAAGTTATATGTCACCTATACCAGGCTTTCTCAGATACGACTCTAATTAATACACTACATTTAAAAGACAGGTCTGAGATGAATAAAGATATCTCGAGAGAGGAGTGGGATGAAATATGCACCCAGGCAAACCTTGTAACCAATTCTAACACATGGAGGGAATTTAAGTGGAAAATAGTTATGATTTTTTCAGACTCCAAGGATGGTGGCCAGGATGAGTTTGATGAGCTTAGTGTGCTCAGATAAATGTTGGAAACAATGTAAGGACATGTAAATACTCATACTCACATATGTTGGACATGTGAAAAATTAAGATTATTTTGGAAAGACATTTTTGAAGCCCATAGTTTTATATTTCATCAGAATGTTGTGATTGATCCAAAAGTGGCTATACTTGGCCTAATGCCTGTTGGCATTGAGGGAAAAGCAAAAAGGTATCGACGAATATTACGAAGAGAAACTTTAGTTTAAGGTGGAAACTTGCTGAACCCAAATTTAAGAGATGAACTCCTATGAGCACAGTTTACAAATACATTCACATGAACTTCACTACCCTTTTTTCACCTTCTTTTCAACACAAAAAATGTGTAGTGTGTAGATCCTAGAGCTGGGCGATTTCTCCCCCTCAAAACTCTTTGATTAAAAAGAAAAACAAAACCTTGATTCAGGATTCGATTCGATTCTTCCGCCCCATTTAAAATGAAATAACTACTCGCTGTAAATTTATTTCCAAAAAATACATTTATTTATACTTAAAATATACATTTAAAGTGCCTCCAGATCAAAAAATCAACATTGAAATCAACACAAAGTGCCTGTGCACTGTAGTTTTATACACTTGTTTGAATTAACTATGAAGATAACAAAATGCCTGAGGTAACGCTTGTTGCAAAAAAACATAAAAATCTTAATGGAAAACTCAATTGTTGTTGTTAAAAATGTAAAGTGTACAAAGTAATGGGAAAAGTGCCCCAAAGTGCAAATGTGAAATGAACAGGTTGAATAAAAAAAAAAAAAACCTGTTTAACTCGAGTTTTAGGAAAAACTAATCGAATTTCACTTGCCAACTCGATTTTTAAATCTTATTGATTTTTTGCCCAGGCCTAGTAGATCCTTGGAATATTTTATACTGTATACATCAAACACCCCAATGTCTTTGCCTTTTCCTGTTCTGTTTTTTGTTGCGACACCAAAAAACACCAAGAAGAAAAGTAGAAGAAAAATCTAAATCTGTAGGGGCCACCTGGTGAAACCTGGCATCTCACTCAACACATTTTCACCTCGAGCTCCGACCCAAAACAGACAACACGCACAAACAAGACATCTGCAGAAAGCCTACGTTGTTCTATGACCAAAAGAGGGTAGACCGTAAATGTGTCTTATTGTTTCCTTTAGATATAAAAAAAAAGTGCATTTTTGGTTAAAAATGTCAGAGTAATGATCCAAAAGAGTTTTTTTTTTTCACAGAGAGGTGCCACATACACATTTTAAACACTTGATTTATCAAATTTGGCTTTAATTTGACAAAAACACATATTCTTCTCCTTTGGCTTTTTCCAAACCCTCGCCTAGACATATTCTTATAAAACCTCTGATTTTGCTGTTCATTATTTAGTTTTGAATAAAACTAAGTAATGAAGTTAATCAGTGAATAATCCTGCATGTCTCACCGATCAGTGTCCGGCTCCAGAAAGGCGTCGTCCCTCTCCTCCCCCGTCCCGGCTCCTCCCGGCGTGGACGTGGTCACCATGGGAACAGACTGGGAGGCGAGCTCGCTGGCGTCCGACTGGGCGGCCTCTGAGAACACGGTTACTGGAAGAGAAGCGAGATTGAACAGCTGATGAGGTGTTACTCTGTCAGAAACAGCTCCTCGTATCCCGGAGCGGGACGTCCCGTACCTGGAGCTGCAGCCTGCAGAGGCGTCGTGGGGACGCTGCGACCTCCAGACTCGTCCTCATGAGCTGCCAGGAACAGCGGGCTCTCGTACATCCCCAGACCTGAAGAGCAGGAGGACACGTTCAGAAACACAGGAGTGGGAAACTTCAGCAGGTGACAGCGCTGACGTTTAAACCATATCCTCCATTTCACCTGCTGACACAGGGCCGTGACCCTTCACCTTACAGACTATGGCTGGGGTCAAATAGTCCTTTTTGCTTAGGAAGGTTCTGATCCGGAAGTAGTTTGTGATCACAGTCTAAATTCTTAGGAAAGGAGGCTGATCCGACTGATGTTACTAAAAAACACTGACGTTTTGCTGTGTTCCAGTTGTGCTGGGAAGTTTGGATTTCCCAGTTCAGAGTGGGAAATTTCATCTGGAACGCCTCCTGAGGTCGGAATTTCCTACAAGGAACTTGGGGTATCCTCGCCACCCCCAAGTTGACAATCCAAGATGGCTGCCCCCAGTGTGAACAGATATTAAGCTCCTGTCATGTTCTGTTTATTTGCACTAAATCAGCCATATACACAGTATTGTTCAACTGGTATTTATAGAAATGCTGCCAAAGCGTTATTTACATCCTTCATATTGTGTGGTGGCCACCAAGAGCAAACAGTCTGCAACTCGATGCAGTTCAAAAGAGAAAGCAGCTTCAACAACATAAAACATTCAACTACAGAAACACAACCAACAGAACGAAATATACCCACAGAATGGCGGTGCAAGATTGTATTTAATCAATCAATCAATCAAACTTTATTTATATAGCACTTTCCCTACAATATATGTAACTCAAAGTGCTTGTAGAAAAGAAAACAAGAGGAACGGAGAGGGGGAAAAAAACAATTCCAAACTAGGCACCTGTCAGGGGAGCACAGTGTGGGATTGGAAAAAAACACCTCAGCACATTAGCAACTTATTACAACAAACACAGAGACGAGCACATGGGGGGGGGGCGTTGATTTGAAGGAAAAACCTGCGACCTTGTCTTAGCTTAGACACCACAAAGTCTCTATCCGTGGGCCCATTCAGCCGAGCCGAGCGGTCAACTTCTCAAAGGTGTTGTCCTGCTTGCAAACGAGTTTGAGAATCGCATCAAGCTTGTGATTGAGCTCACAAATCACTTGGGTCTGAGAGTATTTGTGAACTAAACGCAGGGCGTGCTAATAACGGCAAACACAGCGGCTAACAACCTGGTAGATCGGCATGTGTTTCCAGACTTTTGGCCCTTTTCCATTAGCCCTACTCCACTCGACTCTACCCGGCTCTACTCTACTCGCCTTGTGCTGCTTTTCCATTAGCCCCGGTTGCCTGCCCAACGGGGTGCAGTGTCGCTGAGCAGCTCTGCGGTGATGTCATTTTGGGTGCAACACAACAATCTGTGGCTTTTTTTTACAAACTGAGTAAAAAAGGAAAGCAGGAGAAGGCTGCAGGTGAAAAGAAGAAATACCCCTTGAGAAGCACAGGAGAGTTTTGGAAGCTATACAACAGAATGAAGCCGAGGACGAGAGCAATCGAGCTGCAAAGAAAAGACGGATGAGGGTAAGCTAATGGTAGCTACCGCTAGCATGCTAGGTCATCGCGCTCATGACCCATCGATGACGACATTGTCTGACCAATCAGTAGCCGGCAGTCGGTGACGTCTTTTAGTATGGACTCAGCTCGCTTGGAACCAGAGCGGAGTAGGTACTAAAACTAGCTTGTTTTAGAAGGTACCAGGCTAGTGGAAACACGCTGCAAATCGAGTAGAGTCGAGTAGAGTAGGGCCAAGGCATGCTAGTGGAAAAGGCCATAAGTTACTGGAATGCTGATAACTCGAAGATGACGCCACGCTCTCTTCCCAGTTCAGACGTTAATGGAATAAAACATTTGTTATGGCAAGTCCCATTTATTTATGGCATTATGAGAATTGTAGTTTATTTAAAAACTGACTTTTCCAAGCTTATGTCACTACATTTCCCAGCTTCCCTTGCAATGCCAGTGGAAAAGTTCTGCTCACACAACAGCTAACAGTAGCCTGGCTTGGCGGAGGTCTGCGCTCTTGCAGTGCTTTTCTTGTCTAATCGAGTTCTGCTGTTGGACAGTTTGCCTCTACGTACCTCCTTGTGAAGCGAGCTGTCCCAGGTCGGAGTGAGAGGACGAGCTCGTCTGTGGGACGTCATCTGAAGGACCAAACCGGAAGCGAGGCACACCGGCCACCTGAGGAGAGCTGAGACAGCAAATATGTTAGACTGGAGACAATCACGAATGGACTCAAAGGATACACTGATGCTGACACAGAAAAGTAGATAACTGAAGATGCATGAGGGTTTAACACAACAAAAACAAAAGACATGTTGATAGATTTTAGAAATGTCCCAAATCAAAGGTCAGACTATTGAGTGTGTGCAGTCATATAAATACCTCGGTACAGTAATTGATTCAAATCTGTGCTCTGAAGCTAACTGCGAGGCGGTGTGTTAGAAGGCTCACCAGTGTTTACATTGCTTAAAGAAACTGTTGCACTTTCATATAGACAGAACACTAATGACTGATTTTATTTCTTATGTAAATCACTTTAAGTGTATGAGAAGTGCCATAAAAATGAAGTTTGACTGCTTGATGTGTGTGGGACTCACTGGATGGCCTGGTCGAAACCATCGGAGCGATGCACCACCAGCGTGGGAGTGCTCGGGACCATCCTGTCGTCGTCCTCGAAGAAGTGCTGCTGCAGAGAAGGACAAATATGAATATATATACAATAAAACAGCAGCTGCTTTATGTATTTGTGTTTACTGGGAGATACGGAGGACTTACTGCACTGCTCTGCACACCAGGAGTGAGCTGAGGGACTCTCCTGACAGGGATACGCTGTGGAGGCACATTTGAATCTTTATTAATAATTAATATTATTATCTCAGCATGGAGCTCTCATACAGACACACCATGCTTCCATAATGAGCCTATAAAACAAGCCCTCTGTACCTGAACCTGAGCAGGTGGGCCCAGCTCAGAAGTGGGAGCAGGGTGGATGTTCAGGCGGGGGGGCAGTTGATGGGTTGGTCTCCGTGGCGACTGGGGCATCCTTGTACCAGAGCTGCTGATTGGCTGTTGGTCTGTGGAGAAGGCCTCCACTGTGCCGGGCTCGACTAAAAGAGAAAGAGAGGTGTTCAAACACTCAGATAAATACATTTAATCAACGATGCAAAGATGCAAACACTTAAATCTGTTTTTGCAGGCCTTTGTCAGTCTGTTAGTAAGATAATTTAAAATTAAGGAGCTGATCTGTGTGAACAGTGAGTCTTCAGCTCAGAGATGATGTTTTACAAGCTAAAGAGTCTCAAACTAAATTCATAGATAAAGTAAAAAGACTTGACATGTCCTGATTTTACTCCTCTGCAACAGTTTTTTACTCTCACTCTGCCCGTAAATGACTGTGCTTCATATTTTTCCCCTCCCCGCCCTTGTCAAAGGACGGGCAAACTTCCTGCTGCAATTACCAAAGTGTGAGCCAGAGAGTCAGGGAGTTTCCACAACAGGTGACCAGAATTTTCCAGAAAATGTGTGTAAAAAAATGTCTTTTAGGTTTTTAACTTCTGCCATTTAAAGGGACTGTGAGGAGTTTCTAAGTAATTACAAAAAAGTCTGACTTTTAGATATATGCCTGATGGAAATACACACTTTAAGATGAGTTTATAGTATCAAAATAGGTTATCTATAAACTGTAAGAAGCCATATATAGCCAACTGCAAAACTAGGACACTAAGTTTTCCAAAAATTGCTTGTTGTCACACATCAAAAACTACCGCTACGTAACTAGAAAGAGACACATTACGTTGTCGCTTTGCATCCTGTAAGTTGTTGAAAAAAGAAGTTATAAAGCAATGCAGAGTTCTGAGGAAGGTTTGAGCTGCATTCATTAGTATCACAACAAACACACGCTTTGGCTTGGGTCACATCTTTTGATGCGTTCCAGTTGTAGTCAGAAGTAGGAATTTCCACGTTCCGAGTAGGAAACTGCAACTGGAACGTCCCCTGAAGTCTGAATTTCCTACTGGGAACTCGGTGAAACCTTGCTACCCCCGAGTTGACAATGGAAGATGGATGCCCCCAGTGTGAACAGTTATTTAGCTCCTGTAATAATCCATTTATTTGCACTTCTGACTGGGGTGTGTCGCTCAAGATCAGCTGTATACATAGTATTGTTAGACTTATATTTACAAAAATGCTGCCATAGTGATAATCACATTCTTCATACAACAACGCAGGGCGTGCTAACAACAGCTAACAATAGCCTGGTAGATCGGCATGTCTTTTTTCAGACTTCAACTGGAACACCGATAAGTCGGAGATGATGTCACTCCCAGTTCCGAGGTTACTGGAACGCAGCATTACGGCAGTCGCTGCGCGTGCTCATGGGTAGCAGAGTCTTTATGTCGCGGGTAATAGATTCTCCTCATAGCACCTTTAAAGTGACGTCATTTGTCATGAATGAAAAATGAGTGGCGCTCTTATAGGCCTTTACAGAAGCATCATAGAAAATATACTTTATCAAGAGACAAACTATTTCTGGGAAATTTTCATTTCTCATTAAACTTCCAGAAAAGCCAAACCACAAACTGACTTGACTGTGAGGGAGTTTGAGAGGAAAGTTTTTGCACTGGTTCAGAACATTTACTTTGGCCTGTTCTGTTCTCCACACTCAGACAGACGACAACATATTACATCGTTCTCTGTCATAGTGTCGACTCAGATAGCTAACGGGACGGCGCCCTGAGCTCATGGCGGCACTCTGATCTACGTGAGCGGGGTTTCCAGGATCTTACAACTGGGTGTCTGGGAATCTGCAGGTCTCTGGGTGGAGTCCGACGCCCCCAGACTCTCCTCGGTCTCTGTGCCCGGGTCGGTTACATCAGCTCCCTGAGGACAAAAGGAACAACAGGAACCTTAAAACACCAACGAGGATTTAACAGAGGGAAATAAAAAGGCAAAAACACCCTAAATGCGGAGAGTCGAGGAAAACAGGAGTCAGAAGGGCTGCCATAAAAAAACTATAACAGACTGGAAAATCCACATAAAGAGTGAGACTCATGTTTATTCCATATGCAGCAAACGGGACCTTAAAGAAAGTTAAATATTCTCATAACAACCCTCAAACTCTGTCTTTAAATTCACATGATAGAACATAATTAAACTAATCATATAATTTAATCAGTACGAGAGAAGAATTTGTGGGGATAAACAATATAATCAATGCAATATTGGCAGATTATTTGCAGCAAAAATTGTCCATAAATTTTAAATAAACCGGTTGTTACATGAGCAAAATGAACCATCATGGTTTACCTCATCATCAGTGAATGTTAATGAACATTACTTTTAACACAAATGGAAAAAAAATCATAAAAAGAAGTGGACAGTTTTAGTTAAATGTAGGCTTAGCACAGACAGTTGACTTCTTTAGAGAACTTTTTCCTTTTTTATAAGAATGTTTGAAGTTTGTTTTCCTGTGTTTAACCCTTTGGATCACTAAACTAAAAAACCCGAAAACACACCAGGTTCAGAAAGTGGACATCTAAAGAGAGAACTATTTCGATTATATTAATATTTTTTTCCTTTTAACATGCATTTTTTATATTTCTTTAAACTTATAAATTATTCTTAAAAGTATTATTCTATATGTTTAACCCTGTCTTACCTGTTTGCAAATCACTGACATTATGACCAATCAGTAAAAATTAAATGTATTTACAAAAAAAACCTAAATGGGAAATCTGTTTTTGGATTATTGATGAACCACCAAACTGATTTTGTGGCATCATTATTGATTTATTTATTTATTTTTGTGCTGCATCCGTAAAAAACTCTCACACTTAGACCATTAGGGCCAGAAAAGTACCATAAAATGCTTCTTTGTTAATATTTATTTATATTTTAATTTCTGTACTTTTAACTCTTTGTTTGCCAATTTGCTCCAAATGGCTCCATATTGTGTAAAATGCTTAAAACTATGAACACGAAGCACAATTAACAGCAGAGTTATCTGTTAACAAAGACTAAAACTGTTTTTTAAATACCAATTTTATTGAACAATGTACATACTTGACAAAATCATGGCACATGAATAAATGGATAAATAACTTAAATGGACTAATGGCTGAACTGAGAGCTCACTGTACTGTCCTGCAGCTCATTCGTAGTTTTTTAATAAAAGTGCCCCTCTGTCTAGAAGATATTAAAGAACTATAAATGTTTTATAAACACGATTAAAGACGTGTTAATGAGGCAACAAAAATGTTTAATTTAGCATGGTCACTGTTTCAGCTGTAACACCCCACAAGCCTTAAGTTCAAATGTGTGTGAACCAAACAGTGGGGAACATTAAATGATTATTGATCAAAAGCCTTAAAAACATGACTAGTAAGAGTAAAACCTCTTTCTCAGAGGCTGACTCATCCTTCTGGACACGTGCAGTGAGGAGGTAAACACCCAGAGTCACACGGACACAGTGTTACAGCACGAGGGTAAAAAAACAGGTGAAAAAGAAAATGTGGAAAAACAGAGAGTGAGGGGAGGAACCGTTTATGGGAGGGGGAAGGGTTAAGTGAGCGCACAGGAAGTGAGTCTCAGGTTTAATTACCTCTGTGTCGTCTCCTTCGTACACCTCGTTACCGTCTCCACTCCCCTCATTACTGTCCTCCCCCTCCTCGCCCATCTCTCCATCGTCCTCCTCCTCGTCCTCCTCGTCTTCCTCCTCCTCATCTTCCTCTTCGTCCTCCTCCTCCTCCTCATAATCCTGCATGAGCACAGATAAAAAACGATGAAGACAGACCGACCACTGGTCTCTTAAGGAGGGGAGCTGTAACAATTATAATTATATTTAACCCTTTGACTTCCAAACTAAGAAATACATTAGGAACAACTCATTTGTTGTCGTGTTCCTGCCTCTTCATTTAGCAACATTTCAGGTTTTATTTTAGAATACCCGTATAGTCTTAAATATAAGCTTGGTGAATTTTACGATATCTGGGGCCTTTTCTCAACTTTTCTTGAAAATATAAACAATGAAAATACTGACCTGCTCCATACCCTTGACCCTGTCATTACCTCCTAACATATCCTGAATGGGTACTCAATGTTAACTTGAATAACTTAGTTCCTTTTTGTGCCATAAATCTATCTGATATTGTTTGTAATAATACTTATATGACATGCTCTACACTGGCTATATAACCCCTTAAATACAATCACTCTGCTGTCTGTGTACACTTAAAGAAAACTGCACTATGTACCTAATTTTACAATTTTGTGTATTTTTATTTCTTCTTATTTTCATTTATCTATGCATTTACCTTATCCTCTTTGTAAACCCTGATAGATGAGAAGTGGGGTGGGTGGGTTGGGACCGGGGTTATTTTAGTTCACATTATATGTCTATGTCAGTGGCGGCTGCTGGTCAGTCAAGGAGGGGAAGCTCTTTTTTTTTCCGGCCTACATCATAAATTTGTTTATGTATTTTTTTTTGTAAATGATCTGTGACCCTGTTGTACCAACTAGGCGTCTTTTCCAGGGATTTTATTCACCCAAACCCACTTTTGACCAGAAAACACATTTCATTTGTGACAGCACTTCCAGTGAGCCAGCTCACCTTGTCATACCAGGAATGCTGAAAAGACCTGTTACCCCACCTTTTGCACTAAATCTATCTTAGGCCCTGCTGTTTAACTCTAATTCATCTCTTCATACTATCAGATGGCTTCGCCAAAATCCGGTCGACAACATTCATACTATCTGCCATGATGTGCAGCTTGCTAGCAGCTAAAGCAGCTACGTGAGACCACTGTTTGACAGGCTGTGACTGTGAGTGACAGGGGTAGAGATCCGCAGCTGCTCGTTGGTGAAAAGAAAAAGTAACAGGAGAGAATCTTCAAACACAACGCCAGTCGTTTTTAAGAAAGATAAAGTCGCTGGTGATCGATAAAGCCTCCGGATCAGTCCAGAACAACTGAATGTAAAACTTAGCAGAAGCCCCGGTGGAGAGTTATACTTCAAGATCGCTGATTGGCTCATTTCACTGTCAATCAAAAAGAGATTCGGCCTCAGACAGATCATCCAATCACCATGCAGAGGAATCGCTTTCAGTTCTAGTTGTACAAGCTTCCTATATGACATGCTTCACACTGGCTAGTGGCAACCTCAAACATTTACCACTTGCTGTCTGTATCCTCTGTGTACTGTGTACAAAACTGTACTGCACTTTACAATTTTTTGTATTTTTATTTCTTCTTATTTTCATTTCTATGCATTTATTCTTACCTTTATAAACCCCTGATTTAGATGAGTATCCCTAGATGTAGATGGTAGGGAGTAAGGGGTTGGGACCGGGGTTATTGTAGTTCACATTATATGTCTATGTTCATTTTGTATTTGTGCACTCTGCTGCAAAAACTTCAATAAATATATGTTTATAAAAAAAAAAGAATACCCTATCAGGCCAGCCGGTCGGCTTGCCTGTGAAGAGTTATCCTGTTTGGGAATGCATTGTTATTATTTATGCGACATATTTTTGGGATTTTGGACATCTCGGAGAGCGCAGACCTCCGCCAGCGGCACAGTCCTCACCTATGTTGTGATTTTCACCATAAATATTAGTCTTACCTTTATTTCTTCTAAATATTTAGATTTCTTTACCATTAAAACATACCATTAGCAACTGGATTCATAATGATATCTATTTTAGTTCAGTAGTTATTTAACGAAAATCATATTTTTCATCATGGAGGCCAGACGCTGATCCGGATCAACACCAAAATTGAATCAGTTCTTCCTTTTCCCATGCTGAACATTTCCTGAAAATTTAATCAAAATCCATCCATAACTTTTTGAGTTATTTTGTTCACAGACGGACAGACAGAAAAACAGACTCTCCCAAAAACATAACCCCCGTGGCGAGGTAATAAAAACTTTGATATGTAGCAGTTGATGACTTTTTTCTGCGGAATCATAGATTGATTTTTTTATCACCAAATTTATTCCTTCAGTTAAAATATAACTGTTAGAAGATCTGTAAATATGTGAAAATATTTTTTTTCAATCTGCGCTATTACTGCTCGATTTCTGAGGAGCTATGTGGCAACAACTGACTTCCCATTTTTTTCTATTTTTCAAACAATTCATGTACAGCAGCGCCACCCAGTGGATACATATTTGTTCCGCGAACGCAATGCAGAGAGGTGAATAAGAAAAAACAGACCAACATGGACTTTCAGGGTATTGCAGTAGGATGGCAGCAAAAGTCAACCGTATGGTTACAATGCCAGTCAAAGGGTTAATTATAATTCGTTCTGCCTCATTGTCTCCTCCCAATTTGTTCTGCATATCAAGGATGTCACTCAGAGGCAGTCAGCACAAATGACAACAGAGAATCAGAAGCCTCAGGTACTTTTTCTACACACAGAATATCCAAAGGAATATTTAAGGGAATCCCTAATGGCACCAGTATAAAAAATATTGAACCATTTCCCATCCCTACTCCCATCTACCCAGTTCTCTCTCTAGTAAGTGATTATTGATAAAACATTTATTCATTCAACTTTGTCTTACATGGAGAGTTGATTTGATGTTCAAGGCAAAATGCCGACTGGTAGCTAGGGCTGGGCGATATGAAACAAAATTAATATCTAGATATATGTTAGCTGAATGGTAGTATTCCATGTACACTACTGTTTCGATAAGTTTCTGCAACGTCACAAGATTTATGTCCATCCAGTGTTGCATTAATTTTTCCCCAGGATCTTATATCGATGATAAACATTGCCTGAAAACAAACCAGCCACGTCATCGTACATTCTGTTCATCTCGTCCTCCACTGCTGCTGCTGAGAGCTCTGACATTTCCTGTTTTAGAAGGATTGCGAGTTATTTTTTGTTTACACATTGTGTCTATCTGGTTTGTTAAAATTGTGTTTTCTGTTAACTTTCTTGTGGAAAGTGTTGCTATTTTACTTTGTTATTCTTTCTCTGTGATCACCTGCAGTAGGACAACAGATGAACTTTAGCTATTGTGCTAACTCCAGATATTGTGAATAGGGGTGTACCGATACAACTTTTTCCCCTCTGATATTGCAGCCTTGAGTATTGGCCGATTCCAATATCAATCCGGTACAATATCAGCAGGAATTAAACAGACTTTTATGACTTATTTTGTAGTATGGACTGCAAGAAAAGGCTTGATCAAGTGAGATGACTCAAACAGAGAACAGTAGTCAGCAATAGTAGGTATGAGAAAAACTGACCCATTTGTTATTAACCAATGGGTTCAATAAATTTAACCTTAAACATAAGAATATAGAACAATTAAATAAAAAATAAACTAGAAGACCCTGACAAGTAACCTCAAGAAATCCAATAAAACAAAAACAAATATTCTAAATTGCAAAATAAGCACAGTGTTTAACTTAACCATAAGCATATTCTACAACTAAATTAAATAAAAAAATAAATAAAATAGAATGGACTGCTTCTATCAGAGTGCTTCTATCAGATATTTTAGATGCAGGCTGATATAATCTGATATTTGTTTTTTTGCTGATATAAGTTAAATCTTATTTGCACTACATTATGTACCTTGCACCAGTTGTGAATGTTTATTTATTTTCTGCACATGTATACATACATATATATTCTTTTTTGCTATTAAGTGTACATATTTGTTTCTACCAGGTACATACATATTTTTTTCTTCTCTAATTAGGTGTATTTATACACAGATATTTTTCTGTCATGGTTATGTTTATATCATCTGCTGTTTATTTCGTGAGCGACACCACCTGCTGAAACCAGATTCCTTGTATGTTGTGAAAGTACTTGGCTAATAAAGCCAACTACTAGTTTGTCATAATTTCTGAGTAACTTGCTTTTCTTAGATTGCTTTTGTTTTCCTTGTTTTCTTTTTTTTTTTTACATGTTATATGGGCATATAATATTGTGTAAATTTAATATACTTTAGGTGGAGGCTTCAAATAAGCCCTTTGGGCTTGTCGCCTCTTCCTGCGCCTCGTATATTTTGTTATCTTTGACTTTTGTGTGTTTCATAATTGTGCAAAATAAATAAAATTAAAATAAATAAAATAAATTATGATTATGTTTTTCTCATACCTACTATTCTGTCTACTATTCGCTCTTTAGATCAGAGTTGTTTTTGTGTTTTTATAAACTATATAAAATAATCTTCAACCTCCTCTTCTCTGCCTCAGTGAATGGTATCTGTGGATTAAAGAGGATTCATTATGTTTTATGTTTTCAAATCAAAATGAATCCTGATGCTCTGATCCAGCTTCTCTTCTTTAATCACAGGCTGAAGTTTTTCCCACTTTAATTAGACACATAATCCTGAATGTTAATATATCTAAACATCTATGCTGATGTTCTCATTTACCTGCTCCTCCTCCTCTTCCTCGTCCTCCTGGTCTTCCTCGCTCTCAGTGTCGGTCACGATGACGATGACCTCCTGCTGCAGCTGGTCGGGGGCGTCGCTCTGGCTCAAGGTTACCTCCTGCTCCATGAGGATGGACTGAGACGCTGCTCCGTCGTCCTCGTCCTCCAGGACTGGAAACTCTAAGACCTGCAGGGTAAACCAGAGATCCACATCGTCTCAGGTAAACATGTTAAGTGTTTTTTCAAACACTTAATTAACAGAGTTTTTTCATTTGTTACAATAAATGTGTGCATCTTGACATTGGCAAATCATGTCACCAATATAAGTTGTAAAGTTGGTCACAATGGACAACGTAAGGACAGTAAGTGCAATCATAATACAAAATATAGGCAAGTATATCTATAAAAAACATAAATATGCATATATATGTACATAAAACCACCGGAAAAAAAAACAAAAAAAACACAAAAAGGAGGCAAACACACACGCCCATACCTTTATGAAGTAGAAAAACATTAAAAAAAAACTAAAAATAATATAAACATTTTTAAAAATTCATAAGTACATTTGAAAAAATATAGTAAAATAAAACTTAACTAACAGAATAAATTAAGTAAAAAGAGTTGAGTAAAAACGGTTATGATACTAATTTTTTATCCTTACTGCCACAATATAATAGTAACATAACCACAGGTATAAATAGACAAATAAGAAAAGAGAATAATGATAAAAATTATAATAATAAAATAAAAATTATAATAAATAAAGTAATAATAATAATAACAACAACAATAATAATGATAAGAAAAAAAATTAAGAAGTAATAATAATAATAATAACTATAACAATAATAATAATAACTATAAACCTTTTATTTTTTCAGTCAAATGTTCTCTCTTTAAGAATTGGTTTTAGGGTTCTTTTACTGGTTTTAAATCTCTCAGTGGACTTTTCCTTCTTATTACCTGATTTGCTTTTACCATTTAAGCCCAGAAGAAGTTTGATCTAAACATACGGTGAAGCATCATTTTAATATTACGGCCTCTGTGAATTTGAATTAAAGATGGTGTTTCCTCTGTAATCTGTGGTTGTTTAATAGTCCTGACTTAGTGTGTGTGTTAAATGTGGGCTGGGAGTGTCGGTGGGTTTTGTGTTTTATTTGAATGTCCTGACTCTTACCTGTTTGTGTACTTGAATGTTCAGGACGTTGTGCTGTTTTATGTATGAAAAGTGCTTCATAAATAAAGTTTGATTGATTGATACGTCACACAGTGCTGTCATATTATGTTCATAATAGGGGTGTAACGAAATGGTCAACTCACGAAACGATACGAAATACGAAACAGGGCTCACGATATGAAATACTCACGACACGAAATAAAGATTAAGGAAAATCCCCAACAGTAGGAAGTTGTGCAAAAATCTCATTTTCTTTATTTTCTTCCTAATGCAAAAAAAAATAATAATACAATGCAAAAATATTGCTGCATCAGAACAAAATAAATGCTTTAAAAAAAAAAACAAAATTGTAGTTTTTTCCCCTTATTTAGACTACAGTGCAAATACAAACATAAAATCTCAATAAAAAGTGCTTTATTGTTGTAACAATCAGGATAAGTACATTCTTGAATGAAAAGGAAAACAAATAGCAGTCCTCAGAGCTGCAGTTTAGACCTATAAATGTCTGAACTGTGAACTATAATATTTAGCCTATAACAGTGCATATACTTCTGATCTTCAAGTATGATCAAATTCTGTCAACTCAACAGTAGATGCAAAAATCAAATATTGTTTTTTATGCAGACTTACACAAACATAGTGGAGCAGTTCTACAGTTTGTTATGTGTTCAATGTGGATTTTAATGTTTCCTATGAATTGACGGTCAGTGAATGGACCAGGAAGGCGGGGCGAGCGGGTCAGAGTTCAGAAGGGGAGAGTTAGTGTGTGTGTTAGCGAGGAGGGGGAGAACCGTTAGCAGGAGGTGTAGAGATTACTACTCACTGTTTTGTTCATGAATTAAAATTGTAGCTGGCGTGGTCACAGCCCACAGTGACAGTTAAATAAAAGCAGGTATTCACAAGCCGGAGTCGCCTTTATTTTTACGTCCGATGGACGTCACAATACAGCCGCTGCCTGTATTCAGTAATTGGTAGTTGTTCTCGCCGCAGTATACGGTGAACTGTGGCGGCATATTTTGCACACGGTTGTTGTTTTTTCCACAATTTTTTCACCGTTCTCTCGTCTTTTACATGAGAAGCCAAAATAGATCCACACAACCGATTTATTGGACGACGGAGCGTCAGCTAATTCCCCCACTTCGTCCTCCTCCATATTGCAGCGAGTGTTTAGCTACGGGAGGCGAGAAGGGTTTATTTCATCCTTTTATTTCGAGTGTCTTTGAATTTTATTTTGTCATTTTTTATTTCGCGAAATTTCGTGGCACGAAATTTCGTTTCACCCCTAGTTCATAATATAAATATTGTAAAATAATTGAAGATGTTCCTTTATTAGTCCCATGGGGACTTGCCCAGGATCTAATTTTTGCAGTCTCCTCTGTCTGTGCCCTTGGATTCTTCCCATGTTCTGTTGTATGTTTCAAGTTGCTTTATAAAAAAAAAAAAAAAACATTGAGGAGCTAAATGTCTGCGGAAGACATGATGACTGTAACATTTTTGCTCTTCCTCAATAAAGAGAATAATGAAACAACAACCTGGCTTGCCTCTGCTCCATCCTGACTGTCTGAAGGCACCACTCCTTCTGCCTCGGCGCTGTCCTCCACCAGCACCTCCTCCTGTGGAGAACACAGACAGGATCCTGAAGCCCCTGAACCATCCACACCTTTAAAAACAATAAAAACTCCTCATCCTCTCACCTCTGGACCGACTCTCTGGATGATGCGCAGCTTCTTGGGTATGGGGGCCCGTGACGGATCCTCCTGGGTGGTGTCCGTGTCGGGCACGGCGGCGGAGCTTTCCTCCTCCTCACGAGACCTCTTGAGCAGCGAGAAGCTCCCCGGGGTCGCCGACACTAAAAATAAAGGAATAAAGATCCTAAATATGTGTTTCTGGAACATTTATTAATAGAACTGAACATTTTATGAAGCAGAACAAAACAAAACAAAAAGAAGAATTTACAAGCAGGAAAATAATCCATCCACACCCACAACAAATAAAATATCACTTTATAACACAATGTGGAACAAAAACATTACATTTGAAAAATATGCAGATTAAAATAATAATCAACAAAAGCACTCTGAGAGCACAGACCTCCACCAGCACCACAGTCCTCACCCATATTGTGATTTTCACCATAAATATTAGTCCGACCTTTATTTCATCTAAATATTAAGATTCCTTGACCATGAAAACATACCATTAGCAATTGGATTCATAATGATATCTATTTTAGTTCAGTAGTTATTCATGATAATCACATTTTTTGTCATGGAGGTTTAATGCTGATCCGGATCACCCCCATAATCTAATCATTTGTTCTTTGTCCCAATCCGAACATTTCCGGAAGATTTAATCAAAATCCGTCCATAACTCTTTGAATAATGTTGCTAACAGAGAAACAAACAAACAGATTAGGTCATTGTTAAACTCAAACTTCAATGATTCAATTATTTTTTTTATCACTATGAAACTTAAACTTTAATAATGTGATTATGATTTGGAATCATTATTAGACTTAAATGATTTAGTTATTGTTTTTAAATCATTATTAAACAAACTTCAATAATTTAATTATTGTTTTTTATCATTATTAAACTTAAACTTCAGTGAAGTAGCAATATATACACAAATTTAAGACAGCACACTTGGCTTTTAACTAAAAATTAATATCTTACTCAAAAAAAATAATACAAATTTAAGGCAGCTGGGGCATAAACTACGGAAGCCTGTTTCCGCCACTTAAAAAAGTAAAAAAACTGAAAAGTAAAAGTTAAGTCATAAATACGACTTACTATCCCATAATTACAAAGTTATGACTTAACTTTTGTTTTCATTCAAATTAACTTTACAGGGTTTTTTTGTTTGTTTTTGTTCTGGCAGAAATGGGCTTCCATATAAACCTGTCATGGGGAGGTGGTCTTATTAATCTGTTAAACAGAAAATACAGGAAAAGTAATAACCAAAAAAATAAGTAGATAAATAATAGTTTAAGATTAATTTGATATAAAGGAGAGAACAAAACTCCTTTTAGCTCTTCGTTCAAACGTTCCAACAGTTTCATCAGTGTTATATGAATTATTTCTTTCTTAAAGTTAATAAACGACTCCACGTGCTCGGTGAGTCTTATATCGAGAACACAGAGCTCTTCTCTCACCTGTGCCAAACACGGAGGAGCTCGAGGTCGAAGGCCACTCCACCTGCGTGCTGGGCGTGGCCTCGATCACCACGGCTGGAGGCTCCTGACTGGTGGGCTCTGCGTGGGAGACGCTCTGCTGCTGCGTGGGCTGCACGAATGCCGTGGCCTGTGTCTGCGTCTGCTGCACCGTCAGCATCGGCCCCGCTAACGTGGTCTGGACGTTTGGACTGGCAGAGCGGACCGAACCGCTGGCACTGCCGTACACCGTCACGTGTTCCACAGGCGGGCCGTCAGAGGACTGCATGGCTGCGGAGGAAACATCGTTAAAGTTCAATGACTGATTATTGCTTTAATCATTTTAAAACATATACTTTAATTTTAATCACCGTAAAAGTTTAATGATTTAATTATTGTTTTAATCATCGTTAAACTTTAAAGACTTAATTATTGTTTTATTCATTATTAAACTTAAACTTTAATGATTAATAATGTTTTAACCATCGTTAAACTTTAATGATTTATCATTTTAATCATCATTAAACTTTAATGATTTATCATTTTAACCATCGTTAAACTTTAATGATTTATCATTTTAATCATCACTAAACTTTAATGCCTAAATTGTTTATAATCATTATTAAATTTAAACTTCAATATTTTAATAAGCTTTTTAGATCATTAGAAATCTTAAACATCAATAAATTAGTTGTTTTAATCAACTTTAAACTTAAACTTCAATGATTTAGTTATTTTGGTCATTATTAAACTAAAATTTAATTTATAGAGTTATTGTGTTTAATCATATTTAAACTTAAAGTTTAATGATTTATTTGTTTTAATCATTATTAAACTTAAACTTTAATTATTTAGTTTTTGTTCATAATAATTTTTAGACTAAGACTTTACTGATTTAGTTATGGTTTTTAATCACTATTAAGGCCTCAACTTCAATGATTTAGTTATGGTTTTAAACTATTATAAAACTTTAAAAATTTTATTATTGTTTATAGTCATTAAAAAAATTAAACTTTAATGATTTATCAGTTCAACAATTCTAAATCTTAAACTTCAAAAGTTTAATTATGATTTTTAAATCATAATTAAACTTAAACTTCAAGAATATAATTATGGTTTTTAAATATAATTAATCTTAAACATTATAAATTTAATTGTTTCTTTTAATATAATAAATCTTAATGATTTACTTATTGTTTTTAGTTATTAAACTTAGATGATTGAGTTATTGTATATAATCATTATTTAAGTTAAATTTCAATAATGTTATTTTTATCATAATTAAACTTAAATTATTTAGTTACTGTATTTTATTATAATTAAACTTTAACTTTAATAATGCGATTATTGTTTTTATTATTTTAACTTCATTTATTTAGTAATGGTTCAATCATTTTTAAACCTAAAGTTCACTGATTTAGTAATGGTTTTAATCATTCCTAAAATTAAATTTTTATTGATTTAGTAAGTAATAGTAAGTCAGTTGGTAGTAGTTAGTTGGTTTTAATGCTGATTGGAGGCTCCGCCCCCTCCACAGTCAGACTCACCCTCCTGGGACTCCACCTGCGTGGTGGGCATGACGGTGGCGGTGGGGGTCGGCGTGGGCACCGGCGCAGGCGTGATCATGGGGCGGATGCTGGCCCTCGGTGTCGGCTTGTTTCCAGGATTAACGGGCTGCTTGCTGCCCGAGGCTACGACCGGCGTGGGCTTGATGTTAGCAGTCGGGGGCTCGGAGGTGCTGGCGCTGTCAGAAACGAAGATCAGGACAAAAAAAGATTTTTACTGTTGCAGAATTTGATTAAAAACAACATTTTAAAAACAAGGTTAACGTTAAAAAAAGAAATCTCTTCAACCCAGTAACACCGCAGGGTTTCTGTCAACATTTACAAACAGACTTTACATTTAGCCAGCATTATGTGAAGGCACGCCGGAGGAATAAAACACACAAACAAATAAAAATAAATAAATAAATCTAACATAATAAAAGAAAATAATCGTGGAAACCCTGTTATCCTTAGATCCAATCGCCCTGGGTATCCCTCATCTGCATTTATCTTTTATATTGACGCTCCCCTCCAGAGAACAATAAATAAGTAAATAAAAACAAACTGTTAAACTTTATATTTTTGTCTGTTTTGGTTCATACCTGCCCCTCTCTGCAGCCGGGGTGGTCTTCAGGCTGATCTGCCTCTGCTCTGCGCTCCTCTGCTGCTCCTGAGCCTGAAAATCAAGTTAAAAGAAATGAGAAAAAAAAAATTAAGACATAGTTGATGAGCTGTGATGGACACCACCATACTGTACGA
Source organism: Scarus forsteni (assembly GCA_036419115.1). NCBI lineage: Eukaryota > Metazoa > Chordata > Actinopteri > Labriformes > Labridae > Scarus > Scarus forsteni. Next base: position 51,194,859 of record JAZDUH010000136.1, read on the forward strand.
GCCATCCAGCCAAACTTCAGATCAACCTACTCACAGACCGAGAGCCCAAACACTCCCTCTAAAGGAAAAAGGGACGCTTCAGGTGACAAAAAACACCAGAATCAAGTTTTGCCTTTATGTTATAAAAATATATTCTGAAACTAAACAGAATTTCTCTCCAACAGTTCATTTTCATGATGTGATTTTTCATTAAATATTGATAATGCAGCTTTGACGAAGGCAGGTTTGTCTACATGAACTAGGGCTGGGTGATATGACCTAAAAATAAAATCCCAGATTTTTGATTTCAATTGATTTTTTTTCCCCTCTTCAACCAAAAAAACTCCAAGTGACACAAAAATGACATGAATCACAAGCTCTGATTGCACCCATGAGGTTAAAAGATTTTCCCCTTATTGGTACTTCTATCAAAAGCTGCAGTTTATACTATGGTCCGATCTTAACCTATACATTAAAGGTATTTAGAGCAGTAGAAAAACATCTAAAGTTCAAAGGAGTTTGGTGCAGATCTTCTCCATTATGGAATAACACTCACCTGTTATCCGGAGGTAAACCATTCAGAAACAAAAGCTGGGAAGATAGAGGTATCAGGACTCTCCAGGATATTAATGGGTCAAATTCAATCCTTAATTTTCAAGAACTTGTCACTAAGTGTGATATTGATAAAAACTCTCTCTTCTATTACTTTAGAATTAGATCTGCTTGTAGGGCCTGCAAGGTCCCCTGGGGAACAGAATTACCAGAACATCTAATCTTTACTTGGATGCAGAAGGCTCCAAAAAAGATAGTGACGTACATCTACAACATTTTAAACTCCCAGAATTGTACTCCTACTTCAGGAATGAAAGCTTGGGTTAGGGATTTATCCGAATCGAGGCAAAAGCTAGAATGGCAGACAATTTGGAAAAATGTTACTGGTACTTCAAAAAACCCTAATCATCAATTTATACATTTGAAATTTTGTCATAGAGCGTACGTCACTCCTAGAATAAAACATCAAATGGGATTGGTTCCAGACCTCTACTGTTCATTCTGTTCACCAGGAACTATAGGATCATTCACGCATGTGGTATGGGAATGCCCTGGTATAGCTGAATTGTGGAAAAAGGCTATTGATATAATTTCAGTATTATCAGGAGTCAAGTTTCCGTTGGACCCTTCGTTGCATCTTTTAAACGATGACTCCCTCCTTTCTCTAACGGAAAAAACTCGGAAAATCTGGCTAGCAGGACTTACAGCAGTGAAGAAGATTATAGCACAACGGTGGAAGCCTCCTCATGATATCTCAAGTACTCACTGGCTTCGAAGCTTTTTGGACATTTCTTACCTGGAACTCTCCAAAAACAGAACACAATTTCGAACTGGACCAATTTGATATCTGATCTAAAAGATATACTTTCTAATGAAGGATCTATGTCTGTGTAAATGGTGGTGTCTTTCATGATAATTGATTGTGGTGATGGTGGTGGGGGGAGGAGGTGGTGGTGGGGGGGCATGGGGGGGTGTATGTTTAAAAAGAATAAGTTAAAAACTATTGGAAAAAGATGTTGTGTTTATCTGATAAGAATGTATTTTGTATACAATACTTGGACCAATAAATAAAAAATAAATCACATAAAAAAAAAAAGACATGAATCAAAGAACCTCCAACGATCACCGAATGGAAAGAAATCATCCAGGACATTTACGAGATGGAACAGTTGACATTCTCTCTGCGGTACGCCAACGAAAAAGGTGAAAAATACTGGAAAAACTGGAAATCATATTGTAACCTGAAGTGATATCACCTTCTGTGAAACCTGTTCTGGAATAATAGAAGACTTTGGAGCTCAAAAGACTTTATTTGTTTTGTTAAAGGAGACAAAAGACCCATTTGCACACCTTATTGTAACACTATTGTAAATCTTGTCTGTGTCCTACCTTACTTTGCATATAATTTAACCTTTATATCATGATCTAAAAAAAAAGGACAAAGGAAAATCAAAAAATTTCTGTACTTCATGTAATGACCTTCCTTTACTTTTGTTCATTGTTTAAAATGTTTGTTAAACAAAAATATAAAAATAAAAGTTAAAAAAAAAAGAAATGACATAAATCAAGTTCTACCTTTATGTTGTCAAATATATTCCTAAATCAATCAGAATTTCCCTCTTAAAATTAAAGTGTGTGTCATAAAATGTTGATTATGTAGTTCTAATGCAGGCAGCTTTGCCTACATAAACACTGAAAGCTGAGGGATTTTCACAGCTTGTTAACACGTTTCTCTCTGATCAATATTTAATCTAATGAAAATAAATTAATACAAACCTATAAAAGTGCTTGTGAAAAACCTGACAGGGCCACCATCATGAAAACTGTAAAGTTTCAGTGTTTATATTTTTTAAACTTTGCAACTACTTTTGCGCAGGAAGTGAATGAAAAAAATCTTGACTTTTAGTTTTTTAATCTTCTGCAGAAAATAATTTGATTTGATCAATTTAATCGATTTATTTCCCAGCCCTAACTTGAACAGTGTGTTTTCACAGTACATTATTGTGAACTCTCTGATCAATATTAACCATTACTGTGATTCCTGATAACCACAGTTTGTATGTCAGTGTGATCAGACTTTGTTTCACTGTTTAATAGTCGTGTGGAGGAGTAAGGACACTAAGCTCCCGCTGTTTTACTTTCTAACTTTATGAAATTTCATCAATCAGTGGGCTACAAAATCAAATGATGAGATAACTTACTGCACTCCTGTCTTGTGTGCAGTTTGCATCCTCTGCTGTCAGTTGACCGTATCTTACCCGGATACAGCAGAGCTATTTTCTGACTGGCTGATATGTCTGGCTCTCGTGTAGCTCTGTGATGCTAACAGCGTCTTGCTAAATGTTCGCATATAGCGGTGGAACTCGGTGATTATGACACAATACATTCTCATACGCTGAATGTGTGAGACTTGAGAGTCTGGAAACTTCAGAACGAACACGGTTGGGGGGAAACTGTGTCGCACGTCCAGTCAGGATTTCAAAATAAAGGTGCTTATTAAAGAAAATGATGTTGGTCGAAGATTTGATTTTCCATCGATGTGATTGGATCACTGCTTTACCAATCAATGTATCGATCCAGATCGATGGATCGTTACACTCCTACTCACCGACAGAGTTTTGGGTGTGACACGGTGACCTCTCACCTTGCTAGGCCCCGCCTCCGGCTGCTCGTCCCTCTGCTCCTGGCCTCGCAGGTCTCTCAGCTCCCTCTCCTGTCGGCTTATACGACCCTCGTACTGAGACTTCAGGGCGCTCACTCGCACCTCCAGCTCCTGCTTCAGCTCCTCCCGCTGCTGCCTCAGCTCCTCGCGCAGCTCCACGTTCTCCCTCTGAAGCTGCTCTTTGCTGCCTGGATGGGTTAAGAAGGCATGACGTTAAAAAAAAAACAGTGACACAAGATTGTATTAGAAGGAGCTTACATGTTATAGAAAATATTCAAAAGGAGGGGGGAAGTGCAATTTTGGTAAGCATAGATGCGGAAAAGGCTTTCGACAGTGTCAATTGGAATTTTTTGTACAGGGTATTAGAAAAATTTGGATTCAATGAACAATCTGTCAATTGTATTAGATCAATGTATCAGGAGCCAAAGGCAAGGATTAAAATAAATGGCAGTTTGACAAAATCTTTTACTTTAGAAAGGGGGACTAGACAAGGATGTAGCCTCTCTCCAAGTCTTTTTGCGCTGTTTATCGAGCCATTAGCACAAATGATTAGACAAGAGGAAGGAGTGAAAGGGGTGAAGATAGGGGGGGAGGAACATAAGATAGGATTATTTGCTGATGACATATTATTCTTTTTAAAGTGTCCCAATGAAAGCTTCCTCAAAACAATGGGATTGTTAGAATATTATGGAGAATATTCAGGATATAGAATTAATGTGACAAAAACACAGATTTTGGCAATAAATTACTCCCCATCGCAAGAGATTAAAGATAGATACAAGCTTAAATGGAATGCTAAATCAATCAAATACTTGGGTATCAACATCACAAAAGGAATAGATAAGTTGTATGATTCAAATTACACTAAAATAAACCAAGAAATTAGGAGGGACCTGGAGAGATGGTCAGCTATTTATTTGGACTTCAGTTCAAGAATAGAGATAATTAAAATGAATGTTCTACCGAGAATTCTATATTTGTTCCAATCTTTGCCTGTGATAATTCCACATAAACAGTTCATAGAATGGGATAAATGGATATCAAGATTTATATGGGGAGGAAAGAAACCTAGGATCCGGTTCATAACCCTTCAGCTCCCTAAAGAGAAGGGCGGTCTGGCTCTGCCAAGTCTTAAAGAATATTTCTATGCAGCACAAATTAAACCCCTGATATACTGGTGTAATGATGAATTTGCTGCGAGGTGGAAAACTATAGAACTTAGTACGACAGATATGGAGGTACGAAACTTAATAGCATACAAAGGACTACAAAAAAAAGTAGGTGGTCAACTGGATATAATAACCAGAACCACAGTTGAAATATGGAATACAGTAGTTGAAAGGTATAATTTGGAGAAAGAGATAGGGATGTTGAGTTGGTTTGCGTTTGATTCTAGGTTCATACCAGGGACAATTGATAAAGGTTTTAAGCAATGGGTAAACAAGGGAATAACAGCAATATGCACAATAGTGGAACAGGGTAAGCTGCAGAGTTTTGAGAAGTTAAGGGACAAATTTGGACTAGATGAAAATGAACGATATCGTTATCTACAACTTAAGGATTATTTTGAGAAGGAAATAAAAACCAACGCTGATAATGTAATTGTTGGGGTTTTTCAGAGAGCCTATGAGAAGAAAAAGAGCAGAGTAATTTCACTAATATATAAAAGTTTAATGTCATCCAGGGACTCTTCTTCACTGTACATTAAAGAGAAATGGGAAAAAGAGATGAAAGAACAAATAACAGAAGAGGAATGGTTTATTATGTGTAAATCGCAGTGCACAGCCACTAGCTCCAGAATTTGGAGAGAGTTTAACTGGAAAAATATTGTTAGATTTTTTATAACTCCAAAGATTAGGAGTAAATTGGTATCTACTAAACAGCTGTGCTGGAGATCATGTCAACATATTGATGCAGATCACACACATATATTCTGGTCATGCCCAAAACTAAAAGGGTATTGGGAAGAAATATGGCAAAATTTGCAAAAAATATTGGGATATCAGATACCCAAAACATGTAAGATTTTGTATTTGGGGAACTTCTCACATGATATAATACAAAAAAAGGATGAGTATCTTGTTAAAATACTATTATCAGCAACTAAAAAGGTGATCACCAGATTGTGGTACAAAGTGGAACCACCAACTAAGGAGCAGTGGGTGTGCACTGTTGAGGAAATATATGTAATGGAGAAACTCACACATAAATTAAGATTACAGGAATCACAATTTGTGGAAAAGTGGGAAAAATGGACTGTTTTCAGGAAGACTGAAGAGGACACCACCACTGTCACTGGACATTAAGGACATTGATGTAAGGAGGATTGACAAATGAGATGGATTTTGTTATGCCCGGATACTGTAATTGTTATAAAAAGAAAATCTAATAAAAAGTGAGTTAAAAAAAAAAAAAAAAAAAAAAAAAAACAGTGAGCAAATCTACGACACTGTTACCTCAGAAATTAGAAGAAAAGAAACTTAACTCTTTAACTACCAGCTCAACAGTTTGACAGGGGTCATCAGTGAATTCAGGGATATTTAACGTTTAAAAAACAGAAAAAATCTAATTTTCACTTAAGGGAACGAGGAAAACCACAAACAAACCAAAAAACAGATATTCTCTTAGTGTTTGATTTAAAAGTGTTTAAAGCGAACAGTAGATTACATAATGACATAAAAATGCACAAAATTTGGGAAAACCTGTTAGAAAAGGCAGAGATGTTTGAAGATAAAATAACAAGAATAACCTAAAATAGATGATATTGAGCTTGACAAACACAAAAACTGTTTTGGATGAGTAACAGATTATATTTATAAATCATAATTAAAGTAAATGGTTTAGATAAGTATTTAAAAGAATAATGATGGTAGTAATAATAATAACTTTAGCTTTTTAAGTCCTACGCATAGAAAATATCAGTTCTTTTGGTTTGTTTGCAGTTTTTTCTGAATCCTAAATCACCAACAGAAACTATGACATGTTGTTGTTTTTAATAAATTAAATATTTCTGCTTCTACTGACCTGCAGGTCAAATAAAAACATCCTCGGTAAGTTGGCCTGCCTCGATAAGTTGACAGGTGCATGCACGTTTGTTTTCATCCTCTCTTTCTACCAAACAGGCTGGATGAGAAGATGGCTCACTCTGTGCAACTGTCTCAACAACGGGGTGCGTTGATTCTATAGTATATTTAGTGTAGTGAGCATCTGTCAGTCATTCAATCTTTGTCGGGGAAGCGGGGTCGCTCGTGCATTTACACATAGAGAGCTGAAGTGAGCGTCGTGAGTAGTAACAAGGAAACAAATGCTAATATGAATGATGGCACGAAAGCTACGGTTCCCAAGCTGAATGCCACAGCTTTGGTTTTAATCAGAATGAACAAGGTGTGAGTCCATAAACACCGACGAGCAGATATATCTATTTGTTTGCAAGTAGAGGTTTTGAAGAAGGGGAGGTGCAACGGAGCCTTCGACCTGACAGTCGGCGCTTACTGGGAGGTTTAGTCTGCAAAGTAAATACAAATAAAACAGCAAAATGGCGCGCTCACAGACAATTTCATTTGCTAAATTGCAAAAGAAATGCAGCCCTTCAATGCGGTTGAAAAGCCAGCATTTTGGGAAATGTTACAAACGTTTGACAGACAGTACATATTGACTGGGAGAAAGTACATGACACAAACAATTCTTAACTGTATAAACTCCATTTTATTTATTGTTTTTTATTGTCTTGTGTGTTTTTATTGGACTTAGGGTCTATTTTTTATTATTTTGATATTATAATGTTTTTATTTACATGCAATTTTTCCCAAAAGAGAGTCCATTTCATTTTCTTTGGGTTTTTTTCCCCTTTTTTTGTAAAATGTATTATATTGTTTGTTTTACAATTAAATACTCTTAAGAAATTAAAGTGTATTACTTTTGATACGGTGTACTCACTATATTATGACATATTATAATTACATTAATGAAAAAATGATGTTTCAAAAATAATATTGACAATGAAATTGTTTATCTACAATAATTTGTGACAGGCCTACAGAGCAGTAAAGCTAAATGCTGGTGGATCTGCTGCTAACTTCTCACCCATGAGCTGGCTGATCTTCTGCTTGGCAGAGACGATGGCCTTCTTGGTCTTCTCCTCCTTCTCGGCCATCTGCTGCCTCAGACTGCCCTCCTGGGAGGATTTTTCCTGCAGCTCCTGCCTCAGCCGGCTCAGCTCCGCCTGCAGCCTGGACGTTTGCTCCTGAGCACTGCGGGCCTCGGACTCTCGCTCGGTCACCACCTGACAGAGTTTGAACAAGAAACCATTGTCAGTATGTCCTGGGCTCAGACTAACTTTTTGCATTGGTTGCAGTGGTATAAACAACACTTCTCTCAAAGGAGAAAGCAACAAAGCATAGTTATACAAGATATCCCCCACCCCTTACCCTAACACAATATCAAAAGTAGTCATGGGTAAAGTAATATAAACAAAATAAATTAATCAATCAATAAATCACAAAATTATTAACAAAAGGTTAAAACTGACAGAAATGTATTCGAATGTAATGAATGCACTAAAACAACAGAGAAAAAAAAAACAAAATAAATACATAAATAAAAATAAATACATAAATAAATATATAAAAAACAGGAAGCTACTGTAAAGCGTATGTTGTGGATTTCTCAAAAAAATAAACAGGAAGAGACGCCAAACTCTGTTAAATCTATTTTCTGTTCCTCATTTATTGAGACGTGTTTTTTCTGTGTGAACAGATCTGCAGCGTCTCACCTTGTTGATGTTTTCCAGCTGTCCCTCCATCTCCTTGGTTTTGGTCTCAGCTTGGATCAGAGAGTTTCTGAGGGTCTGCAGCTCCTGGACTGAAGCTTGGCGAGCTTCCTCCTCTTGTGAAGGACCGACTGCAGCCTCAGCCACCATCTAGAAGACCAGAGAGTCACAGAGAGGCCTTTATGTATTTATTTAAACTGCAGCTGAAACATCTGTCAGGGCTCTACCACCTTCTTCTTCTTCTTTATTAAGATCCTCATTAGCACAAGCTAAAGCACTGGCTATTCTTCCTGGTGTCCAACACACAAGGTCAGATAGAAAAACATACAACAATGGTGTCTTTACACTGATTATCAGGTTTGTCAACAAAAATAACTTAATTAATATCAGCCCGTGTTATTGCTGGGAACACAAAAGTAAAAACATTATGAAATTTAAAAGGAGATTGGTGATCCAAAGGTGATCTTTGGAAGTTAGCAGACTCAGTTAAGTGACGCCTACTTGAAAAAAGTGAGTGTAACACTTGGAGACAATAAATGTAATCTAATCTATAAACAGGGAATTGGTGATATATATATATATGTATATGTATATATGTATATATATATTAGAGCTGAAACGATTCCTCGAATATTCGCGAGTACTCGATTACAAAATATCCTCGAATTAAATTTTGTGCCTCGAAGCCTCGTTAAATATACAATTATACATATAAATATATATCTGGACTACTATACAGTGCACGGTGTTTGACACGGACGGTCATTTCTGTGGCACAACGTGCCTGCTACCTCCGCTGCTGCGCGGCTTGTACAATCATGAAGGAAGAGAAAAGAGAGGGACAGAAAGGAGAGAGTCCACAGAAGAAATGGCAGAGAGTGTCCCAAGTGTGTGGTCACTACAAGAAGGGACGAAAAGAAAACACAGTGCAGTGTGTCTGATGTCAAACTGAGTGAGCTTATCACGTAGCTTAGCATGATAGCACGTTGTTAGGGCTGCAACTATTACTATTACAGCATTTTAAATATGGGCATCACAGACATGCGTCCTCTTTCCATGGTGGAGGACACAGGATTTAAGAACATGATCAAGGATTTCAATCCAAACTACACAATGCCCTCCAGAACACACTTCACAAATATAATTGCAGAATTATATTACTGCTTTGTAAATCAGTATTGTATTGGCTTTGTTTTAAGCCAGTACTGGTTTAAACTTTGAAAGTTGTTAAAATAAAAACCCTTTTCTGAGGAATAAACGGCATTTGGTTGCTCATTTTGAAAGCCCTAACATGTTGCATTGTATACAATTGATTTATTTGTTCAAAAACAAAAAAGTATATTTTGTTAGAGTACTCGAGTACTCGAAGAAATAATTGACAGAGTACTCCATTCCAAAAATACTCGATAGTTGCAGCTCTAATATATATATGTATATATATATATATATATATATATATATATATATATATATATAAAAATTTACATCTTAGTCACAAAATAATGTAAATTTAAGGCAGCTGGGGCATAAACCTGTCATGGGGTGGTGGTCTTATAAATCTGTTAAACAGAAAATGCAGGAATAATTTCAGAATCAGATCAATAAGCAGAATTAAAATAACACTGGATTAGTTGTTTCAGTATATAATTTTATTTTAGCTATTAGTTATATTATCCCAAACCAGAGCCTCACTTCTTTGTAACCGTATATCTACTGCTGACCTATATTTATAAATATATATTATCATATTATTTATATAAATATATAGACCTTTATATTCTTAATAAAAAGTCCTGAGCAGGGTTTCCACGCTCACCTTGTCGTGTTCAGCCTTGAGGTCGTCGTACTGAGTCTTGTAGCGGCGTCCGATCTTCTTCACCTGGGTGATGGTCTTCAACTTCTCAGCAATTTCCAGCCTCTTGGCCTCCAGCTCAGTCCTGAAAGTGTTTCTCTCCTCTGTGATCTTTCCCAGATTATCTCGCAGGCTTTGTATCTGACTCTGCAGAGAGGTCATCAGGCTGCTGGCTCTGCAGAGAGAAGGAAGGGACAGCCTGAAGTCAAAAATTATGACTAAATTAATGACCATTAACAAAAGGAAAAGAAGATGGGATGGGGGATGGTAATGATGAAAAATATCACTATCAACAATTATGAACACTTGGCCAATATTAAGACCAATAAAGTAAGACATACATATCCCATTAAATGGCTGTAATATTATCAGAATATTTAGTTTTACCATTATGATTAACTCATGTCTTCTTGGTGTCAAAACTACCAAATACCAAATTTAAGTACACTAATCAATCAAACTTTATTTGTAAAGCACGTTTCACATAAAATCTTATGCACAAAGTTCTTTATATAAAAAATAAACAAAAATGATAAAAAATAAAAAGTAAAAGACTTAACATAATGAAAATACAAGACCTTACCCACCCTCACTGTCCACATACAGCACACCAACATAACGGAAAAATAAAATCATGGTAGGAAATGAAACAGAAATACCACAGGGAAAAATAAATAAAGAAAACAAAATGTAAAATAAAAAGATGGTAAAATGATAAAGCCAAATACCAAATGCATAATAAAATCTGCTGAAGTAGGGTAATTAAAAAAAAAATTAAATGGGAATACAATTCTGAAACATTAATTCTGATTTGGAATAGAGAAATAAAACATGATTAAATTAAATTAAAAAATATATTAAATAATAAATAAGAATCATTTAGAGTATTAACAACTGGGTGTTTAATTTTATTTTATTTATTTCTTAATGTATTTTTTGGGCATTTTTTTGCCTTTATTGATTGGAGAGAGAGTGGAAAGGCCTGTGATAGGGGGTGAGAAAGTAGTGAAGACATTCTGCAAATTGGCCACAGGCTGGAACCCGGACCGGCAGAAGTTTGTATATGGGACAAGCCTGGTTGCTAACCACTCCACCAAACCAGCACCCCTGGCTGTATAATTTTGCCTTTTTGGAGGGGATAAAAAACCCTATTGCTCAAAATGTGGAAGTAAAAAATATTGGTAATGACTGCATGGCCTGATTCAAGAGAAAATATTACAGTTACCGATTTATGAAATGTTTTGTTGTATCTCCTGCCTCTTTGTGTTTTATTACTTATTTACTACAATGGTTGCTTGATTACTGTACTAATATCTTAAAATAAATCTAAAAAAATTGGGAAAAATTGACAATTTACAACACAATGAAAGATATTTAAGGAATCACTGATATGTAAAATGTCTTGAGTAAGGATGTCGATAACTGTTTCTGCTTTGTTTTGCTTTTTGTTGTGTGTTTTGTCTTTGGTTTAACACAGCGTCTGCTATTGAGGAAAATACACAACTGAAACACAAACTTTTCCCATTATGACACCACAGAAAACTTCAATAAAAATGAAAGTAACAAAAAATCAATAAATAAAATCAATTTTTAAAAAACTGGCAGACATATTTGCAGAATTGTAAGACCTCCACATGTAATGCAGGATTATTTGTGATAGTAAAAGCAGACATTTTAGTAAAAGATGGACAGATATATATTACAGATATATATTATTAGACGTGTATTATATCTGTAACAGAGGTGTGCAGCTCCTCACCGTGCAGCCTCGGCCTTCACTTTGACGTTTTCCTCCGTGAGCTGCTGAACCCGTTTGAGATGAGCCTCCTTCTCACAGTGCAGCCGCTTGTACTCTTCTGGATCTGAATCTTTCTGCTGGGTCACCAAATGCTGTTCAGGGGAGAAGTTAAATACACAGTTAAATACACTTTAACCCTTTAACTACCAGCTCAACTGTTTGGCAGAGGTCATTAATAACTCAAGAATATCTAATGTTTTAAAAAATAGAACAAATCAAATCATTGATACGATTCTGTCAACATTTCAGGAAAGAGAGAAAACTACAAATAAAATAAACATCAGTTTTTTTTCTTGGTGTGATTTAAAGGTTTAAACAGTTAATATTTGATAATATGATGACATAAAAATGCACAAAAATTTGGTGCACAATCCATCAGAAAAGGCAAAAACGTTTGTAAATAAAGTAGCAATCAAAAAACTAAAAATAGATGATACTGTAAAAATGTTTTGATGAATAACAGGTTTTACATTAATAAATGATCATATCAATAAGTGCTTCAGTTTTTATAATAACGGAAATTTAATACAAACATTCAGCTTTCTGAACCTTTAAATCCCACAAAAAGAATATAATTATATTTAAGCATAAGTTAATTTGGTTTATTTTCAGTTTTTGCTGTGTCCTAAAAATATATATATATATATATATATATATATATATATATATATATATGTATATATATATATATATATATATATATATATATATATATATATATACATTTTTTTAAATAAATAAATGCTTTTGGCAGTACTTAATAGGGCTGGGATGATACCCTTTTTTTTGGTGTCAATTCGATTTCAATTGCGTTTCTATGATATTGCCGATTTTTGGAATCTTTAGTTAGCTTTTTTAACTCCAGTGGAAAAGATGAACAATGATGATGCCTACAGACTATATCAGGAAGAACACACATCACATGTGAGTCTGTTTTTAGGATTTATTCATCAATATATTTTAACCAGCTGTTTATACTCTCTCTTCAAAAGCCTGGACTGCATTTAAAAGTGTCTTATTAACACAGACTAAAATGAAGCATTTACATTAGGAAAAAAATCGATTTAAAAATCGTCAAACAAAAAAGCCTGATACTTATGTTAATGGATTTTTTTCTCCCACCCCAAGTACTTAAAGCTCCTCCCCCTTGCTGGCTTCATACCTGAGTTCGAGCTTTCCAGCGCTTCAGGTCGTCCTCCAGAATCTTCTTCTCCGCCTGCAGGACGCCGCTCTTCTCGCTCAGCTCAGAGTTGGCCTGCTGAAGCGGGAAGATGTCGGCCTCCATCTTTTGTATCTGAAACACACAGAAATGATCCGTTTGGATTTGTCAGCCTATCACAGGCTGAGTGCATCACATTCAGCACTAGGGGCGGGAATCAAAAAACAATTCCAGTTGAGAATCATTAACAGCTCCATCAAAGAATTGATATCATGAGTCTTTTTGCTAATAAGTTCCCTTATCAATTCCTTCCACTAACAGGGTTCAGAAGCGTCAGAAATGTGGCTTAATTTTTTGCAAAAGGCGCCAACTGCACAACTTTAAGTGAGTGGAAACCCTTTGCAGAAGCAGTTATCTATACTGTGTAGGGATGTAACGGTTACCGGTAAAATGGTAAACCGCAGTAAAATTTCCCATGTTAATCATTACCGTGTCCTATTAAAATTACCGTTTTACCGTGTTTGATCACCATACGACGTCAATAACGCTCAGTGAGGCTGCTGTTTGACTAGAAAGGCCTGAACTACGAGTCTGTTCCTCAATGAAGCAGCCTCATGGGAGGCGCGCATGCGCAGTTTGCATTGTTTGGCCTTTGTGAGCAAAAGCTAGAGACACAGTGGAGACTTTTCCTCTCAAAACGGACTCTGAAGTCTGGTTAAATTTTGGATTTTACAAGGATGGAAAGGAGGGGAAAACTGAGAGAAGAGAAGACAGTCACCCTGTCTAAACATGAAGCTGCGGCGAAAGAAAAGACGTGCACGGTTAAAACTGCCGTAACTCCTTGAGTAAACGAGCAGACTGAGCCGTAGAGAGAGAGAGAGAAGATTCAGTGAGTCATACCTGAGTGAATTACAGGTGGTTTGTCAGTATTCTCTGTCTAAATAATGTATGAATCTTGTAATTAACACCATTAGTATCATTCTGGAGTGTGTTCTTGCCATTCTTTTGCCTTTTATTTGCCGTAATTTCGTAATAGATCGTCTTCTTCCGTCAAAGTTTGTGTTTTATGGATTCCATCGAACATAATTTGGAAATATTAAAGAAGGAGATGTGGAGGAGATCTGCCAGGGAGAAGGGAGACCAGAGGAGAGTCATGAAGGGGGCTAACTGCTTCAGGGACTATTGTCAGTAAAAAAAAAAAAAAAAACTCCTGGACATGGTCTAAAATAACGAGCTGTGACATGGACACTAATGCTGCAGGCAAACTAAAGTGTGTGAGTGTTTGTAAAATAGGTTATTTGTTGTTCATTTTCAATTGTTTATGAAAAGAATCCTTTTTAAAGTTCAAATCGGTTATTTTCTTTCCTTATAATTACACACTGTTTAAGCATTGATAACATAATAATGACAAATACTTGCTAGAGTTGTTTACTTTTATTTCTCATGAAAGAAGGGTAAAAAATGTTCTCAAAGAGCTTTCTTGACACATTTATTGAAAAAAAGACAAAAAAGAACTGTTAAAATTATAATTAAAGGGGTTAAATGATTTCAAGACTGTGTTGAAGTACTTTTTGAACATTTTGAGCACACTGTAACAATACCGTGATAATAATGATAACAGTGATCATTTTTTGTCACAATAACCGTGAGATGAAATTTCCATACCGTTACATCCCTAATGCTGTGACGTGTGTTTGACATTGTTGACACTGAAAATCTGCAGGAATCAATAAGGGAATCATTAAAGAATTGGACTGATTAGCAGAATCGTTAACAGCAGTGGTATTGCTAAAATCTTATCATTTCCCATCCCTATTCAGCAGAGTCCTAAATAATCTTGCTCCTGAACCCTTATCCAAATTTATTCAAAGACAGAACAGCAGCAGAGTAATGAGAAACACGGTGAATGGAAACTGTAGCAAACAAAAATGTAAGTCAACGTTTGGACCGTCAGCTTTTCTCTTTTTAAGTCTCTAAACTCTGGAATTCATCAACAACCAAAAACAAATTAACCACAGATTTAAAACTTTCTCTACAAAAGTCAAGTGCCATCACAAACCAGGGATAAAAAGGGGAAGTATTTCCAGGTTGTATAAAGGCTTTACAACAAAAAAATCTTTTTCAGCAGAGTACATTAAAAAAATGGGAGTTGGGGGGTACTTTTACTATTTAAAAGGAAGAATGGAAGAATTATTTTAACTCACTAAGGAAATGTACAAACTCATTCATATTGAGAGAATTTGGATGGAAATGTTTAGCAAGATATTTTATCACCCCAAAACAAAAATCATTCATAGGAAAAGACTTAAAATGCTGGAGACAGTGTGGGAGTCAGGATGCTAATCATGAGCACATCTTTTGGAAATGTCCACTGATTCAAATTTTCTGGTTGAAGCTTCAAAAAAATAGAGTATATACTTAATTTGAAAATACCTTTAAATGTTCATATATTGTTCTTTGGAAAAGTTAACTCTAGTTTAGGTCACTTTACCATTTATTTAATTAACATTCTGATACGGGCAGGTAAAATGACCATAACCAGACATTGGCTGCATCCAGACTCTTCCACTATTGAAGAGTGGGAGGATATATGTCATGGAGAAAATCACTTTCACGAAAAATTCTCACAGCTCGAGTCAAGATGGACTATGAACGAAAATCAGCAACAGTAACTTTTCTGGATTTCAGTGAACAATAAGATGGATTATTCAGAGATGTAACCTTGATGTTTATCCCTTAAAATTGTATAAATGCCCGTAGAATACACATATGTAGAACACTGTATACTGTATTCTTCTAATACACCAATGTTTTTTTGTTTTTTAATTCCATGAGAGGGAAGAAGGGAAACTGTTGAACCGTCTCACTGTGTAAGTGTATGTTAACATAGGTACACACTCCTCTGTTAAGACTATATAGTTATAAACTGAAAAGACTTTAAAAATTACAAAGAAAAACAGGAAAGACGATCTTCTGAGAGAGGACGTGTCAAACACAAAGACTCCATAAAGACTGAGGAAGAGTGTCATGTTTGATTTAAAGGAGCTGCATTAGAGGGAAAAAGACTCAGTCGTTGTGAAGCAGAAGATGTTAAAATACTTCAATAAAAAGAAAATTGGAAAAAAAAGTCAACTGCTAAAAGCAAACCAGAGCTGTAATCACTCTTAGTCTACCATGTTCATTTATTTTGAACTGATTTGTATAATTATTCTTTTTTTATGTGAACTTGTATTTTATTGTTATTCTGTAAACTGAAATTATAATTTGCTATAAACTCTCTGCAGCACATCAGTGATGGAGAAATGTTAAACTGCATCGTCCCTATTGCATAAATTAATTTAATTCTCTCTGACCTTGGCTTGTGCTTGCGTCAGCTCCTGCTCCATCTTCTCCTTTTCCTCTCTCAGCATCTTGTTGGTCTCCACCAGGATGCTCATCGTCTCCGTCTTCTTCATCAGCTCGTCGTGCTGAGCCAGAGTCTTCGTCGTCACCTGCAAAACAAGAATTTATGGAGCGTCTTTTTAGTGTATTTATTTTAAAAAAGCCTCTACGGCCTCTTTACACCTCCATGTTTAGACCAGGAACGTTAGACAAGACCTTTGAAAAGTGGAGAGACAAAGGAAGGACAGCTACATGTGCACTAACAGATAAACAACTTTTTAAATCAATTACACAACTGATCAACAAAACTTATAACGGGCGTAAAAACCGACCTGCATCTTCTCCTGCGCCGCTGCCAGGCTGTCCTGAGCCTCCTTCAGCTCTCGCTCCAGGTGCTCCACCTTCAGACGGGACCTCAGACTCTCGCCCTGGGCGAACTCGTATCGAGACTCTGCGATCTCCTTCTCCCGACGGACGAACCTGTGGAAGGCCGAACCAGTGTTCATTCAGACAGCACTTTTTAACTCGGCTTTAGTCTTTGTCTAAACCAGCCATTCTCCGAGATGATTTCTGGGGGTCGACAAATCATTTAGGAAAAATATAAATGTGCAAAATTAATGTGGCGTCCGACCGGACGTTAAAGGACAACAAGTGATTGGTCTCAAACAGGCATTTTATTACTCAAAATCAATTACTGTTTGTATATCCGACATACGTTTTATCGATCGGGTGTTGTTTCAGCACCGCGGACAGCGAATTTTCATTGCGTTCCGAGGGGAGGGGGGGTCGCGGACAGTACTGAACGTTAAATTGGGGGTCGTGACTTTGAAAGGTTGAGAACCACTGGTCTAAACGATCCTTTAGTTTTAGTCATAATTTAGTCTCTAAATTCATCTGATTGTTTTTTATGTTTGTTTGCTTTTCTGTTGGCAACATAACTCAAAAAGTTATAGATGGATCTCAATTAAATTTTCAGGAAATGTCCGGATTGGGACAAAGAACAAATGATTAGATTTTGGGAGTGATCGGGATCACCGTCTGGATCCAGGAATTTTTTTAATGATTCTTTAACATTGCGAGATAGGATACCATTTTTGGAATTTGTGCATATTAGTCCACCAAAAATAGTCAGGGCATTTGGAAAAAAATACAGGACAAGTTTCCAACAGGTTCTACAAGATATCAAAGACTGATCTGGATCCGAGCAAATTCTGGATTCTCTAATCCAGAACAAGAAAAATTTAGATATGCTTGGAGTTTTCATCATAGCAAGGGAACAAATAAAGATATAGACTTGCAACAAACACCAATATATAGCCAAGATACTGTGGAATCTGGAGTGTTCAATCTGATTTGTTGTATCTTTAAAAACTTTGGAGCTAGATCCAGAAGAAAACCGGCATGACAAAAAATGTGATTTTTGTAAATAACGACTGAACTAAAACAGATATCATTAAGATTCCAGTTGCTAATGGTATGTTTTCATGGTCAAAGAATCTAAATATTTAGATGAAATAAAGGTAGGACAAATATTTATGGTGAAAATCACAATATGGGAGAGGACTGTGGAGCTGGGGGAGGTCTGCGCTCTCCAAGTCGATGAAATCTACGTAAATTAAGTCGACTAAAATCTGAAGTGTAAAGTGTAAGGCATTTTTATGCTTCCTTGAATTTCTGAAGTCATCTTGACACTTGGATAAATGAAACATCTAACAACCCTTTATTGAATGTTAGTAAAGTTTGAATGTCTAAATGAACAGAAACAAAACCCTTTAAGTACCAACTGAACTTAGGTAAACATTATTCTGAGGAATATTAAATGTTAAAACAAAAAAACAGTTGTTTCACCAATGTTACAGGGCACACAAAAAAATGCAAGCCATCACAAAAATGCTTTTTTCTTCGTGAAGAATTTAAAGGTTTAAAAGGCAGACACTTGATAACGAATAGCAATCAAAAATACCTTAAAATTAATAAAATTGACTTAACTAAGAAAGATAAGAATGATTTAAAACTGCTGTTTAATAAGTAGAGCTCTATTATTCAACAAAACTGTTATTTTTAATAGTCAAACTCAATATAATTTTCTATATTAGGTTAATTTCTGGTTCCTATTTTAATTACAAACACTTCTGCCTTAAATCTTTAATTCCCACACAAAGAAAATACCTGTTTTTCATTGCAGTTTTCTCTTTTCCCTGACATGTAAACAGAATCAAACAATTATTTGATC
The DNA here is from genome assembly GCA_036419115.1 of Scarus forsteni. Lineage (NCBI taxonomy): Eukaryota > Metazoa > Chordata > Actinopteri > Labriformes > Labridae > Scarus > Scarus forsteni. The sequence continues at coordinate 51,213,243 of JAZDUH010000136.1, forward strand.
GTATTTTGAAAACATTTAATATTCCTGAATTTATTGATGATCTCTACCAAACAGTTGAGATGGTTGTGAGTCAGACATTTTAGTCTAGTTTTTATTTGGTTGATGAAAACGTCAGTGAGTTTAGTTTGATTTTTTGTCCATGTGCTCTTTTTTTATTAGTTACTGTCTAGTTTTCATCAGGGGAAAAAAGGTTGTTGATGAAAATAAGGAGTCAACAACATAACATTGTAGAACTAGAGAGTTATTATCCAAACATTAACTGTGTTTCATTCACGGACACGTTTTATTAAAGCATCACCTGAGGATCTCCAGGACCTGGTCTTGGGATTTGCCCTCTTCAGTCAGGGAAACGTTCATTGGACTCTCGTTCACAGCTCGCTGCAGTTTGTCGGCCATCTTGCTGCTCCAGGTCTGGATCTGCTCGTGCAGGAGGCTGTTCTGCCTCTGCAGCGTCGCATGGCTGCTCTCTATCTTTGACATTTGCTCCTGAAAGAAGAGCAAACCATGAAGAGCTCGACTTTATCAATCACAAGGAAACATCTGTAAGACTTTTAATGCTTGTTACAACCCAGCTTGATGGGGAAAAGGGAAGTAACATAAAATAACCAGATTTTAAATAGATTAAAGATATTTGTTAACCTGATCCCGCCACAGGGATCAAAATACCACTTCTGTTAAAATGACTGGCATTTACAAACCGTTTGTCTTATCCAGAAACAGAAAACACTGGTGTAATCGTTGGGTTTTCAAGTTTCCGAGAGTACTTGAATGTATCATAGATAATGTCGGCAACATATCGAAAAAAATGGAGGAAAACGGACGTGTTTTATGAGATTTTACCATCACTTTAATTCTTGTCTTCTTTGAAAAGTTGCAGAAAATTAATGATTTTTTGTGGCTAAATTATGTGGGAAAAAAAAAAATCTGCGCTTCTTACTGGGTTCAACAAGACCTGAACGATTCACATACTTCCTGAATTCAGTTTAAAAAAATCTTTAAATTTTTGTCCCACAGCAGTGTCTTGCAGGCTCATATTCCCACGCTAAGCAGAAACACCTGCTGTCAGAGCCTTTAAGACGTGTTACAGGGTAAACTTTTCCCAGCAAACACAAAGGAAAGAGTGCTTTACAGATTGCCTCTGCAGTGTAGACTGTAAATTAATAATATCTATATAATTAATATTAATAATATAATAAATATTTAGACTTTTTTTTTTTTGCCTTGCTTTTTTAGAATGATTTTTAGCTTGTAAATTTTGTTATGCTGCATGTAGACATAATTCAGTTACATCAGTCAATAGCCATAGTTGTTCTGAATCTATAGAGGAGCTGGACATCATACTGCAGGGAAAAACAAGACATTAATAAGTGAAAAGTGACAGAAGTAAAAACGGCCTGGTATTCCAAATACCAAATAAGGTTAAAGAGTTTGTAGATTATTTGAATGTAGGACCAACACCAACATTTTGCCTTAGGCTTGAAGGTTTCTGAAAATGCATTGTGTGCATTAACTCATTATTATTATTGTTTCAATTATTAAATAAAGAAAAATTAAATATCAGTTTTTCTTTTTCGCAATGATAAGTAGTTTGTAAATGTTGTTCTACTGTATGTACACATAATTGAGTTTCATCAGTCAATAGGTTTTTCTGAATCTATCGAGATGCTGGACTTCATATTGCAGAGAAAAATGAGACCACAGTGAGTAAAACTGATAGAGAAGCAAAAAAACAACCAGAAACTGCCTGGGATTCAGAGGGTTAAAGAAAAAGCAAGAATAACAAAATGAGGCTGAAAAGAGCAAACTAAGAAACACTAGTGAGAATGAAATACTGTCAAACTGGAACAGACTTACTAAGGACTACGATAAACTTAGAAAATCTGTAAACAGAGATAAATGGTCCAAAAAGACAAACAGGATACCACTCAACAGAAATAAAACTAAAAACTTCCCTGCTGTCAGAAGCAGATTTCTCTCTGACCTTGAGGATCTTCTCCTGCTCCCCCCAGGACACTCGGGCCTCCAGCAGCTCGGCGCTGGTCCTCGACGCTCGCTCCTCCAGCTGATGTCGGAGCTCCAGAGCCTGCGTGGCCTGAGTCTTGGCCGCCTGCAGAGCCTTCACGTCTGCAGCGTGCAGCAGCATCTCACGCTCGTACTTGTCTTGAGCTTCGGCTGCCCGCTGCGCCTGGATCACAGCAAACAGGACGTGTTAACCACCTCTCTCACATCAGTTTAGTGCAGGCATCACCATATGGATCCAGACCAAGACCAATCTCTAATAAATTAACAAGAATAGATTTTAACGGAGCAATTTTTCGTCGCAGATATACAGTGGGCGCATGTGGCTGTTCCCTTTCTAATTGTTTACTAGTCGAGTCCATCATTTGTTCATGTTATTTTCTTTGTTTCAGTCTTTTTAGCTCTAGTTTGTTCCAAATGTTTTACATTTTGCACATTCTAGCATCACCATGTAGCGCTGTTTGTGTGTGAGAAATACAGAGAGGAGAGAAAAAGACCAAAAGACAGGGGAGAGTTAAAGACAGCATGAAAGAGAGAGAGAGAGAGACTGGATTCAGCTCAGAAATGTTGGGCGCACCAACACTGAGGAACTAAAGTAGATCACCAAAAATGACCTTTAAATGGCCAAGCTGATCTGTTTTGATGTGAAACTGTGAAATTCTCCTTTATCCTTTCACACTTTTTTGTCATGTTCTTTACAGGATACAGTAATCTTCATACATATGGGCTTGGCTATACCGGTTTTTAAAAATATATTGGCCAAGGTTGCATGATGATTTTAAATTCGGAATTAATGATTCAGAATTTAATTATTCTGAATTAAAGTTTTCTCCTTCATGTTTACATGGAAATAATAACTCCGAATAAAGGTTTACATGAAAAACACGATTTATTTGCTTTTTTTCAAGGCCTGGCAGTTGGGAATGGCTCTGATTGGACAGGGGTGGATGTTACATATGTACGCATTTAAGAAGATAACTCCAGTTCAGCGTCTCCATTAGGGAAACCTCATCCAACTTGGACGCTACAACTTTAAAAAGGTCCACATTTCAATGCTAAAGTCCATCCACTTTTTCATTACTTCAAAACCTTCTAAGGCTCTAGTTTAAAAAACTGTCTCGGCTTGCGTGGAGTCCAACACTTGCTTAATTTAAAGCTGAATATACGTATACATGATCGGGGAATTATTTTATTCAGTTATTAAATCAGAATAAATCAGCTAAGTTTTATTCAGAATGATAATTTTCATATAGAGGTAGGTATATACATGGTCATTTTCAATCTATTTTAAAGAGGATTTAAGTTTTATTCAGAATTAAAAGGGGGAAAAAAGTTCTCATGTAAACATGAAAATGAGGTAAAAACCAGCTCAGGACATTTATGGGACTCTGCCTCTTTAAAACACTGCAGCGCGGACATGAAACGGTCCAAAGGAAATGTACAGTTGGACTCACCTGGTCTCTGGCGTCCTGCAGACTTTGTTCCCTCTGGGCTTCGGCCACAGAAACTCTCTGCAGCGCCGCCTGGTGGTCGGCCTGAGAACTGCTGAGGCTCCTCTTCAGGCCGTTCACCTGAGACAGGAACAGGTTTAGGATCAGGAGCTGCCCTCACATCCCTGATGACATCACACAGGTGAGCTGTCTCACCTGCTCCTCCATGGAGGCCAGAGCTCTGCTCCTCTGCTCCTCCATGGACTGCTGCTGCTGCTCTGCTGCTGCCAGCTTCTCCTCCAGGACACCACGCTGCTTCTCCGCCTCCTTCATACGAGCCTCGATGGTGGAGCGAGCCTGCTCCGTCACCTGTTGGTCAAGTTTTAACTACATCACTATAACTTTAAACAACATCACCCTGTCAGGTTTATGAAGACAAGAATTTACCTACATGTTAAGAGAGTCTGCTTTTAAGTGTTAAAAACTTTTCTCCCGATTCCATTTTTTAGGTGCCGAATCGATTTAAGTTGTGATTATATTTATTATTACCATTATTTAATCTTATTTATATATTCATTTTAACCCCCTTAATATGTTTTTTTTAATTTCAGCTGATATTTATTGTTCGGATTTGTACTATCTGTTTACAATTTATTGTCTTATAGTATGCTTATTATTTGTTTAAATCTAATTTCTCATCAGGATTTTTTATTGTTATTTTAGTCTTAGCTCCAGTGTCTCCTAAGTCCTCTTATTCCGTTTTGTCTGAATCTCTTCTCATGTCTTTGTAAGTGTGTGTTTGTGCTGTTTGAGGGCTGTGATGGTGGGGGTGGGTTGTATTTTTTTATTGTAATCAATTTTCTACTTTTTATTTTAATATATTTTATTATGCACCTGATTTTATGCTTTCTCAATTTACCATATTATTTTTTATCTAAATTTTTTTAATATAATTATATTACCTTATTTATTTACCTATTTACTTATCTTACTTTCTAGTATTTTTAACGATTATTTTAGTTTTAGCTCCTGTGTTTCCACATTTTTAATTCAAGATAACATTTCCTCAGTCCTCTGATTTAGCTTTCTGTCAGAATTTCCTTTTATGACTTTGTGTGTTTGAGTAAGGGAGTGTATATATTGAATGTGGATTGGGGGTGAAGGGGGTCTTATGTTTTCATTTTAAGCAATTATGCAATTTTCTGCTTTTGTATTTCACTTAATATAATGTCATTTTATCTTTTGTCCCATGTAAAGCACTTTGTATTACAAAGCTCTGTATGAAAAGTGCTACACAAATAAAGTTTAATGATTGAAAAGGGAAACAGTGGATGATGGCTGCTGATATTATCCCCCTTAAGATCGGTTATTTGCTGTTTTTAATGTCGCTCTGATGACCTGATGAACCGTGAGTACCTGTTTCTCTTTGTCCAGCGTCTCCTCCAGACTCTGCGCCATGCTGCGATACTGCTCCATGCTGGAGGTCACAGCTCTCATCTTCTCGGCCAGCTCCTCGGCTCGATTCTCGGCCAGACGCAGACGGGCCTGCAGGTCGTCGTGGTCCGAGCCCGACGGGCCTGAAATAAAACAGAGAGGCAGACTGGTGAGCCCAATTCTGCTCAGAGAGAGCAGGGTGGGTCCAGACTAATGAATTTACCGTCACATCGTTAAAGATCTGATAAAAACCACGAGTGAGTCTGAGACATTACAAAAGCCTTTAACAGGGTCATAAACATGAAGTCAAACAAACTGCTGAGTCACTGATATTTAAAGATCACTGTGTCACAGGACATGTTAGACTTATCTAAGTATATGCTTTTTAATTTGATGCTCATTCTTTAATATTCAAAATCATAGAGTTCAGAGCTTTAAGGCTCATAACATCATGTGGTTCATGCAGTTTAGCCCTTTAACTTCCAGTTCAAATGTTGATGGAGGTCAATAAATTCAGAAATATTTAATGTGTCAAAAAATAACACATCATTTGTTTTTGTCAGTGTACTAGGCTGCAGACAAATCAAAAGAACTGGTATATAAAAACAAACCCAAAACCTACCTTTTTAGTCGAGCTTTAACCTGAATTACCTTTTAGTGTTTTTATTTATTCTACTTACAGCCCACTCTTTTATTATTTTATCTTATTTTATTTTTGATCTTTTGATCTTTGCTATCTTTCCTTATTTTATTTTCTAGTTTTTCAATTTTATTTTATCTTTTTAACTTCATTTCAATTTATTTATTCTTATTATTTTTTTAAATTCTTTTTCTTATTTTATTTTATGATATATTTCATTTTACACTTTTAACTTACACTTTTTTGACTTATTTAAAACTGATCCCTGAATTTGATGATTGATTAACGGTGTCTTGTAAGCCTGTTGGGCTGGGCATATTCTAGATGCATGACACAATTAGACCTGTCACGATAATCAATAAATCAATTAACCGAACAATAAATAAAAACATCCTCCGTAGGTTTGCCGAAAAATTGTTTTTTTCTTTTATTTTATGATATATTTAATTTTACACTTTTAACTTAACCTCCAGTGATTTCTCATTTTTAAACCTTTAAGATGGTGTTTCCTCAGTACGTACTGGGTACAGCTGTGTGTTTTATTATTGTCTTTTATTCATGTTGCTTTTTATCAACACTGTATATGGACAGCTGTGTGGGCAGGTTCAGGGGCTGGGTGGAGAGGGTTTGGGTCATATATCCTTTATTTTAATTTATTCGTTTGTTTGTAAAGCACTTTGTGCTACATTTTTTGTATGAAAAGTGCTAAATAAATAAAGTTTGATTTGATTTGATATTTCCTTTGTGTGGGACTTTAAGTTTTAAAAAGTGAAAAGCTTTTATTATTTTATCCCTCATTATTTTTTTAAATACTTAAATTTAATGAGATAATACAGTCTATCTATTTTAAGTTATTTTTATTGCTATTTAATTCGCAAACATTTAGGCCTGTTCTAATTGATTTTGTCCCAAATATTTGTGCATTTTCAGTCATCAGGTAATTAACTTAAAGGAGACATATCATGCTTGTTTCTCCTTTTCACTATGCCAGACTAGGATGCCTGTAAAGCATTTCTGCCCTCAGTACAAGTCATTTAGTTCCTTCATTGCCCCATAATTGTGTTCTCAAAATCCTCATTTTAGGCCATTATCAAGCTCTCATTGAAACGCTTGGTCTCAAGGCTGACCTAAAGTTACCTCGCAATGTCACAGCCCTTTGTGCTCCGATTGGTCAGTTCTATCGGGGGTTGAGCCAGCCTGTCCTTCTTCTACTGTATTTTCTGGCAGGCTCAAAGCAGCGACCGCATATCGAGTCCCCCTACAGGTCAGAGCTGGTAATGAGGGAGTGTGAGCTAGGGAGCTATATACGGCTGCTGGTGGATGTGTTCCTCGGTGAGGGTTTGTGGCTAACGGACATCACAGAGGAGGAAGTGTTTTATCAGATTACTCCAATAAAAAGAAAGGTACCTCGTGACGTCATGACGTTTGAAATCTCGCGGACATCTCGCAATGACCTATTTTCAGAGGCATCAAATCTCATTCTAGGATATCAGAAAAAATACAATATCTCATTTTTTGAAAATTAAGGGGGCGTAAGGTCTTGTTTTCAAATTTATTATATTATATGTAAGTATTAAATCATGCATCAGCATGATATGTCTCCTTTAACTTTTCCAAACCTTCAAGTCCCACACCATGGAAATATCTGGTTTTTGGTTTGTTTGTAGTTTTTTTTTGTTCCCTGAAATGTTCAGAGAATCAAACAATAAATGGATTAGTTCTGTTTTATAAAACATTAAATATCCCTGAGTTTATTTTTGACCTCTGTCAAACAGTTGAGCTGTTAGTTAAAATGTTAATCAATTAGTAATCCTGTTTATAATCGGGATCACGTCTATCAAAATAGTTGATATCATGATTTAAGCTTTAATTCAACAGCCTTGGACAGTTGAATTAATAACTGAGACGTTTAAAAATGAAAATGTTATTGTTACAGGATTACTCTTCTCCTTGTTTTTTTGCAGTCAAGCTGTGATGTTTTATTTCTGTAAAATAATAATTTTTTTTGACCAATGAATGATATGATTCGTTTTCAAACTATATAAAAGTTTTCAAAACTCTTCTCTCTCAAACTTTCTTCACGTTAAAAGGAAATGGGAGAGAGAAAGAGGAATAGTTAAATCTGAGGATGAATGGGATGTGCTGGAGTGCAAACACAAAGTACTAATATTTAGCTCAAACTTAAGTTCTGCAATATAACTGTCTGATGAGGACAAATGTGTCAATACACACTAGAAACATAAATTGGATGTTATGCATTTAAATTTGTATTTTTATGGGGTTTTTATTTTATTTTACTTATTTGTTTTGCTTGTTTTTGTTGTAAAAATCAATGACTGGTTGATGTAGGCTATTGAAAATCAACTGTATGTGATGTCAGACCATCTGTTCTCTTTTTTTTTTTTTTTTTAAATTGTTCAAGTAGGGGCAGCCAAATATAAGAGACATTTCTCTTCTTGCTGCTCCTTTCCTATCATGAATGTGTTTGTTTGAGGGTGTAATGTGCACCTGTGTATGGATTTTGTTGTAAGCTATTATGTAAGGAACAAATAAATGAATAAATATGTGAAAAGCTTCATAAGTATAATGGGGCCATCCCAGACTTGTGTATCAGATGTGGAGAAGACAAGGGGACATTTTCCATTGTGCTTTGGTGGGAGATTAAACGAGTACTGGAGACAATTATTGTTACAGTTATTGACCTTAAACTGTTCATTCTAGGTTTATATTCTGATCCATTATGTACTTAGTTGTAAAAATAGAGTATGTTTGATCTCCCTGATACAATTAAAAAATTACAAAAAAAGAAAGGATGATATGACCCGACCTCTGCTGATGGGTGTGGACGGGGAGCTGAGGATCAGCCGAGCTTCGCTGCTGCCTTGCTGCACCCGCATGTTTTTAAGCTCCGCCTCTGCTGCGGTCAGCTGCTCCTTCGTCTTCTGGTGCAACGCTGTCTGAGTCTCCAGCTGCCGCTTCGCATCCATCAGCTGAACCTGTTCGTGAGGAGGAAGAGGTCAGAGCTCCCTTCTCATAAGTTTAGAATAAGACCTGAATAAAAACAAAGCTTAAGGCAGGGGTGGGCAAGTGGCGGCCCAGGGGCCAAATGCGGCCCTCCACATCACAAAATGTGGACCGCCATTCATTCCCAAAAAAACAGCAGCTGTAAATATGAAGAAAACTCAGATATCGAACAGAAATAATTCTATATAATCTAGACTGATATTTTAATTGGCTTATGTAAGTTATTTACGACCTTACTTTGCTTTAATAGTGTCTTTAAATCTCTTTCATGAAGCCTTTAATATCAACAATCAAGTATTACTCAATACTATATTTAAAAAAATGGCAGCAGCAAAATATCTGAGCTTTAAAAATTTGAAAAACACATTTTATTGATTTGAAAATAAGTTCATTGGCTTTTATTCGATGTATATTAGCTAAATTTGCTTGAATTCTATTTCAAGTTCATTTGATCATGCATAATAACTTGTATTTATGTTGTAATATATGAATATTGGTATTCCATTCCATTTGTTGTTTATCCAACATTCTTTTTCATCATCAAGAGTTTCTGAAAATTTGTAACCATGTGGCCCTCAGGCTTGGAAAAATGGTTTTATGTGGCCCTCTTGGTAATTAAAGATGCCCACCCCTGACTTAAGGTTTCCACTTTCACACTCACCTCCTGGTTTCTGCCCAGCAGGTGGCGCTGCTCCACCTCCTGCTCCAGCCTCTTCTGCAGCTGTGAGATCTCTCGTTCCTGCTTCTCCAGCTGCTCGTTCAGACGCTGGCGAGTGTCGGCCTCCGAGCGATCGAGCGTGGCCTTAGAGAGAGAAGCAGAGTTTGATTTATGCCCCAGTTACACATTCCAGTTTCTCATGGCGATTGTGCACGATTGGCCAGGCTGGTTTGATCGGCGTGACATGACTGTCTCTCCCCCAGACACACTCTGTAAATACCCTAACATTTCAGGGGTGTTCATCCCGCTTCAGATCAAGTAACGAATGCACTAAAGCACTTTTAATCAGGATTATGACAATCATGCTCAAACCATGAGAGACGTGAATGTGTGACGAGCTTTAGTCTGTGTGTAGGCGTGGACGCTCTGAGGTACCTTGATGGTCTGCAGGTTGGTCAGCAGCAGGTTCTGGGTTTGCTGCTGGCTCAGGATCGTCTCCTTCTCCTGGTTCAGCCTGGACTCCACCAGCTTCAGCATGTCTCTCTCCTTCCGCAGACCCTCAGCTCGGCCCTGACAGACGGAGGACAAAGTCTCAAACGAAGCACCAAGTGACCCTGACAGGAAGTGACCCGATCATCCCTGAGACAAAGACAAACCTCGGCCATGGAGAGCTTCTCCTTAGCAGCTCTCAGATCTTCATTCAGAGTGCTGATGGTCTGCTCCTGCTTCTGTGAGGCTGCAGCCATCTTCTGTCCTTTCTCTCGGAGCGATGCGATCTCTTTCCTGTAGCCCTCCACGTTGTCCTGCAGCATCTCATACCTGCAAACATCCACACAGGTCCTTCAAGACGGGCTTTGGTTTCTAACAAACAGACTGAGAAGATCTTTTCTTTTACCCTCAGGCCATCAGACTGTACAGCTCCTCACTGAGGGGGAGGAGGAGTAACAGGGAGAACCAGCAGACAGCCAGCAGCCATATATTCATTTTTATTAATAATTTTGTTTTCATCTATCTTTGTTATATGTCTTCATATCTGTTTTCTAAACTGCTTCTGGAACCCTAACTTCCCTGATGGAGTCTTCCAAAGGGATTATAAAGTCCTATCTGTAATATATGAATTATACCAAGGTATTAGAGGATGACATTTTTCGGGAATTCCCGTGGGTCACGTGATTCACGCAGGAATCCCACGGGATGGGAGTCATTTTTTAATTAATCCCGTGATCGGGACGGGACGAAAAAAAAAGCAGCGGGCAGGAGCGACATTAATAGATGATCATTTTCAGCCATGTTAAACAACCAGATGAACAGATGCGTCCATTTTCGTAGTAACACTCTTGACCGCGCTAGCAACACAAAAGAACCACAAAAGTGGTTTGACTTCCTGTCACCACCGGAAGTGAAAAGGGAGTGGGAGTCATTCTACAGGAGTGGGACAGGACAGGATTAATTTTTTTTACTTCGGCCCGGGATTGGGACGAGACGGGAATTTTTCTCTGGGAGTGGGACGGGACGGGAGTGAAAATCCGCTCCCGTGTCATGCTCTACAAGGTACGGTAGCAAATAGAAACACTTCAACCTTATACTTAAGAGATAAGTGGGAAAAAGAGCTAAAGGAAGGAATAACTGAGGATATGTGGCAAAATATGCTTAAAACGCACAAAACAACTCCAGAGTGTGTAAAGAATCTGGCTGGAAGAACATTATCGTTATTAAGTTTGCTATCAGCTGGTTACCTGGTAGCTGTGATGTAGTTATTACTGCTGCTGCTGCTTCTACTCTGCAGCAGTGTGATGTGTGAACTCGTCACCTTGTTTAGTTGGTTCCTGGCTACAAATAAATCACTCCAGGAGTCGACTGTAAGCGAGCCAAGGCCACCTCTATCAGGTGAGCTCAGGCTCGTTTGAGTGTTTCAAACAAAGACCAAATGTCCGCGTGTATCAGAACAGCTCTAAAGGTGAAAACAACCTCAGTTTTATCCATGTTTTTTTTATTTTTAACAAACCTTTTGGAGGCGAAGTCCAGCTGTGTGGATATCTTTGCATTCTGGGTGTGCAGGTCTGTGAGCTGCTCCTGCAGCTTCTCGGTCTGCTCCGTCAGAGCTTTGTCACTCTCCACACGCTCCTTCTTATACGAGCTGAAGACCTCCTGCAACTGCAGACGCAGACATTTGAAGGTGAGAACAGAAAAAACTTCATACACCTGGATGCACAGTGTCACAGGTATAATGTCAGTGTCAACTCATATTAGGGCTGGGCGATATGGCCTAAAAATAAAATCCTCTATTTTACCCCCATAGAACTCGATTGATTATTTTAATCGATTTTTTTCCTCTCAAAGCAAAAAAACTACGAGTGACAAAAATGACATAAATCAAGTTCTGCCTTTATGTTGTGAAAATATATTCCTAAATTAATCTGATACAGGCAGGTTTGCCTACATAAACACCGAAAGCTTAGAGATTTTCACAGCTTGTTAACATGTTCTTCACAAAAATAAAGTATGAAAGAAAATAAAATGAAAGTAAATGAAAAGAGCATGGAAATGAAGAAATTTGTCAATTGATAATTTTCTTTATTTTTCATAGATTTACCTGGCACAGAGACACTGTTAGTTTATTAATCTGTTTGTTAAGGAAAAATGAAAAGAGGGGGAGAATATTGAGTTATACATCGTTGTGTGAAGTTACTGTTTTCTACCTGTTCTCTTCCCTAATAAAAAAACAAGGAAAAAACAAAACAAAAAGATGACAGAAACACTCACCTGTCGTAGGGCGGCCTTGGCCTCCACAGCCTCTGCAGACTCTGCAGCCATGGACACCAGAGCGGTGGGAGTTCCCGAGGACGCTGCAGGAGAGCGGCGAGGAGTCGAGGCCAGAGAGAACTCCTCTGGTGGTGGACCTGCAGAAAACAAAGACCAGATCACTGATCCTCACGCACCGCAGCTCGTCCTCGCTCCTGTTACCTTTAAGGCTGTAAATCACCAGTTTCATGACGATACGATACAATATCGATTCTGTGGACAGCGATACGATATATTTTGATTCGATACAATTCAGGGGCCTTCTATCGATTTAAAACGATGTTATGCATTCACTGAACACAATCGGCTACATTTCACCTGAAGCAAGTCAGAAACACAAAGCAGTTTTGATAGTTTTATAGAAATGATGTGCTGGCTTTAGGTATGATACTTTAGAGAGGATTAGAACCATCTGTATGATCTAATTGTGTTTAACCCTTAGGCTACGTTTACAGGGATACCCCTGCCTTAAAGACGCAAAGATTTTTCCTTTGTGTTTTAGAATTCTTCTGCATTCAGACGACGACGCTTGGAGACGAGTTAATCCGCTGTAGTGTGCATGCCGGTTCAGTAGATGGCGGTGTAGGTCTGCAAACAACAATGGCGAATAGACGCACAGAGACTCAGGAGTTTCTTTTCTGGACAACAAATCAGTCTGGATAGTTTTATCTGGATAACAAACCGAGCACGGTAAGAGGCTCACACACGTTACTCGGCGGACGGCCGAGGCTGTCGTTGTTCCTGGTATGCGCGCGCAGCCTTCATCTGAAAAAGTACTGCGCATGCGGCGACGCCGGCGTTTCACCCTGAAACGCTCCGATGCGGGTTTACACGGGGCTGCATGGAGAGCGTTTGGGAAACTTTCCACCCTGGAGCCTGGTTTCAAAAGCTTCTGTTTTCAACGAGTTTCCATGTAGACTCAAGGACAAAACGCAATGAAAACTTATCTGATTTGACCGTTTTCAGCGCCATGTAAACGGCCCCTTAGATACTGAGATAAAATTGCACTTATTTTTAAATGAGCAGCATTTACAAACCATTTGTCCTATTCAGAAATGGAAAACACGGGTGTAATCGTTCAATTTTCAAGTTTCCGAGGGTACCTGAACGTATCACAAGTAACGTCGGCAACATATTGAAAAAAAAAAAGAGACTTCTTTGAAAAGTTGCATAAAATTAACCGCTTTCTCCGGCTAAATTCTGTAAAAAACAAAAAAATCTACAATTCTGACCGCGTTCAACAAGACCTGAATGATTCACATACTTCAGATATTCGCTGTTCAAAATATCTTTGTATTTTTGTCCCCTGGCAGTGTGCTGCAGGCTCATATTCCTGCTCGAAGTTGTTCAGCCCATCTGCTGTCAGTGCATTTAAGACGTGTTGCAGGGCAAATTTTCCCCAGCATTTTTATAAAGGGAAAGAGTGCTTATAGCCTCTACAATGTAGGCTGTAAAATAATAACATTAATATAATTAATATTAATAATATAATAAAAATAATATTTCGATTTTTTTTTTTCGATTATATTTTTTTCTAATGATTTTAGCTTGTAAATTTGGTTACACTGCATGTAGACATAATTGAGTTACATAAGTCAATAGCTATAGTTGTTCCGAACCTATAGAGGTGCTGGACTTCATATTGCAGAGAAAAATGAGACCACAGTGAGCAAAATGTGAGAGAAGCAAAAAAACGACCAGAAAGTGCTTGGGATTCAGAGGGTAAATATTAAAATCAAGTTGATTAGTAGCCAGGTGCTTTTGTTGCCCCAACAGCAATCTAATGGGTCTTATTGTTAGATTATGATGTTAGTTTATTATATTTATATAATACAAAATTTTAAACATTACAATATAAATTTCAATACAAATTACTGAATTATTTTGCTTTTATTATTATTGACCTCCAACATTTAACCATGCTCTATCTAAATACAAATGTGTAGTTTTTTATTTTAATTAAATCTAAACATTTCTCATGTTCAAAACTATTAACTATCTCACCACTGATGATTTTGTTTAACTTCGATGCCTGGTGACCACAGTTTATATGTCAGTGTGATCAGACTTTGTTTCACTGTTTAATGGTCGGTGTGGAAGAGGAATGACACTAAGCTCTCGCTGTTTTACTTTCTAACTTCATGAAATCTTATTAATCAGTGCGCTACAAAATTAAATGATGTGATAACTCACTGCACTCATGTGATGATGCACTCCTGTCGTGTGTGCAGTTTGCATCCTCGGCTGTCAGGTCGACCGTATCTTGTACATTTTTAATTATTTTTTTGTTTTCATTTATGGTCATTTTATCTCTGGAGTCATTGGCAATATGATCCCTTATAGAACCACTCATGTTTTTTTATTTGATCTTTTAATTTCTTCTTCCTTTTTTTAATTGTGGTGGTATGTATTTTGTTATTAGTTTGTTGTAACTTCTAAGTAACTTGTTTTTGTTAGATTGTTTTTGTTCTCTTTTTTTTCATGTTATATGTGCATATAATTTTGTGTAACTTTGATGTACTTTAGGTGGAGGCTTCAAATAAGCCCTTTTGGCTTTTTGCCTCTTCCTGCACCTCATATATTTTGTTATCTTTGACTTTTGTGTATTTCATAATTGCGCAAAATAAATAAAAAATAAAATAAAAAATAAAAAAATCTTACCCGGATACAGCAGTGCTGTTTTCTGATTGGCTGATACGTCTGGCTCTCGTTTAGCTCTGTGATGCTAACGGCGTCTTGCTACATGTTCATATATAGCGGTGTTACTCAGTGAGTGCAACACAATACATTTTAAAGCAGGAGAAATATCAGGTGTGGTGTGTGAGGGAGCAAAAAGGTTCAAATGTGTGTCATACGATGAAAGCGTGAGACTGGAAACTTCAAAACAAAAAAGTGCGTCCGCATGTCCAGTCAGGATTTCAAAATAAAGGCGTATATTAAAGATGTTGATTGATGTTTTAAGTTTCCATCGATGTGATTGGATCATTGCTTAGCCAATTGATGTATCGATCCAGATCTGTTACCTTGCTGAGGGAAGCTGACGCCGGTGGCCTGGGCCAGCAGCACGCGGTACATGTCCCTCTGCTTGGCGATGGACTCGGTCATCTTCAGCTGCTGGTTTCGCTGCTCCCTCAGGGAGGCCAGCTCGGCCTGGGCTTTGTCGAAGCTCTGCTCCAGCTCACCTCGGCTGACACAGGCAAAAACAGCTGGTTAGTAGAGCCCTCAGGTCTTATAACTGTTCCCAGAGTAAGAACTTACACACATACCCCCGTCTGTGGATCAGTCTAACTGCAGGCCTGAGAGCAGCACCGACTGATCATATTTTTAAAAGAAAACTCAAGACCTACCTCTTCAATCTGGCTTTTAGCTCATTATATTTATTGTTATTTTACATTATATTTTAATATATTTTAACCCTTTCATTCTGTTTTATTTCTATATATTTCAGTTCAGATTTTTTATTTGGAATTTTATTAGAGATAAATAGATAAATAAATAGAAATTCAAGGAAAAATAAAAATGCCTTACCCTTTACACTTCAGATTTTAGTCGACTAAATTTACAGCAGATTTCATCGACTAAAACTAGACTTAAATTAAACAATTAAGAGACTAAATTATGACTAAACTAAAAGACATTTTAGACAAAAGACTAAAAACTAAATAAAACAGTGCTGTTGACATGAACACTGTGTCAGACTTACTTGTTGCCGCTGGCCTCCAGCTCCTCTTTCTCCTGAGCATCGCTGAGCTCCCTCAGAGCCACCAGCAGCCTCTGGTTCTGCTTCTGAAGCTCCTCCACGCTGCGGAAAGTCACCAAGTGCTGGCTGATCACCTCTGACGTGCTGCTGACGTCGGCCGAGCTCACCTCCTCCTCCTGCAGCACGTGGTTTCCACGAGCCTCCTCCAGCTCGATCAGCAGCACTCGCACCTGCAGGAGAGATGATGGACCGTAAGAGAATTAGAATTTAAATCAGTAGATCCAAAACATGGTCTTTGAGCAGGATAAAGAGAGAGAGCTCACCTGCTGAGCCATGTCTGACAGCTGAAGCTCACATCTCTGGTTCTCTCTCTCCAGCACAGATGAGCGCTTGTTGGCCTCATCAGCGTCTTTCTGCAGACGGTGCACCTCCTGAAGAAAACACAAAATACTTCAAGGCTTGAACCCTATAATGTAATAAATTAATGACAATGTTATAATGCCCAATTATGTTATAAAATTTGCAGTATACTCGATGAAAAATGAAAAAAAAATCTGATAATGGAATAACTTAGCCAATAATGTAATAAAAAAACACCCTGATATTGTATTTTCATTTTAACTGGTATTGTAATACCTTTTTACATCATTGGGGGTATATCCCTAAACTTCCTGTAAAAGACAGTCAGCTCGTTTACAGGTTAATCTAAAAAATATGCTTAAATAATGCCTTAAGATATTTCATTATCAGTCAGGACTTTTTATTACATTATTGGTTGTTACATCAACAAGTTTAATTACATTTTTGATCGAGTTCAGTGCAAATTTTGTTACACTATCAGGCGTTATTGCATTATCAGTAAATTATGACATTATAAGGTGCTCCAAGGAACATTGTTGCAAAAATAAAATGCTATTAATAATTTATTCTCTTTTGTTCAGTTTAAAATAGCTCTAAATCAATAACATTTCTCCTCGTTTCTACTTCAAAATGCATGCAATTAGAGCACAAACCACAAATTTGACTTGGACTCTAACATGGCAGCATCATTTTAGAGAAATCCTACTTTACTATTTTTTTTAATTTAGATTTTTATTGTCCAGTCATGCAGTCCTTACACGTACAGGAAAGAAAATGAAATTGCCTTTTTTTTTTTTTTAGCAACAATTTGTATAATCAAGCATTCAAACACTTCTTCATGTACCTGAAAACAAGTTCTATGTCTGCGCTGAGATGAATTCTTTTGGACTTTTTTTTTCGTTTAAAAGAGTGAGGAAAAGGAAACTATGTACATCCAATAAGATTGGTTATACAGAGAAAAAGAAAAAGAAAGTAATAACAGTTATAAAGGAATAAATAATAATATGGACCAACCAAATGGCAGGTTTCATTTAATAATCTGCAAAATACAATATACACATATTAAAGAGAAGAGGAGAGAGGGAACACGGTAAGAAGTACTACAAGTACTTGGGTATTTGGATAGACAGCAAACTTTCATTTAATGTACATATCACAAACCTAGTAAAAAAGCTTAAAATTAAGATTGGCTTTTATTTTAGAAATAAATCCTGTTTTACTTTTAATGCCAAGAAAAAACTTTTGGAGGCTACAATTTTGTCTGTGATTGATTATGGTGATATCCTCTATATGCATGTGTCTGCCTCCACACTGCGGACCCTTGATTCAGTGTATCATGCATCTCTTCGCTTCATAACCAATGCAAAATCTCTCACCCATCACTGTATTCTTTATGATTTGGTTGGTTGGACTTCACTAGCAATTCGCAGACAACAACACTGGCTGATTTTTATTTATAAAGCAATTCTGGGAAAGCTTCCATCTTACCTCTGTTCCTTTCTGTATAGCAGCTCTACTGGGTACAAGCTACGATCCTCTAACTTGCTGCTCTTCTCTGTACCCAGAGTTTTTACAGACCTGGGGAAAACGGCTTTTTCTTTTAATGCCCCTTGGTCGTGGAATAATCTTCAAAAAGAACTAAAACTGGATTCAATGATATTTCTTAATGAATTTAAGAGCATCATTAAGAGTGTGGTGACAAAGGCATGTGGTTGTTTTTCTTGAAAGCCAAATGTGTATTTGATTAGTTATTGTTACCTGTTGTTTGCGTTGTGTCATTTTCTATGTACTGTGACTCTGTACGGCTGCTATTTTGGCCACGTCTCTCTTGTAAAAGAGATTTTTTAATCTCAATGGGACTTCCTGGTTAAATAAAGGTTAAATAAAAAATAAAAAAAAGAAATAGCTAAATCCACAACGCTACAAAGTTCATAATATCAGATTTCAGAGGCTGAACATACTGCACCGAACTTTGCCCAATGCAATTTAAATTTGTCTAGTTTTAAATTAATGGAAAATGTGATCCTTTCCATCTTATAAATATCTGTTGTCACATCTACCCAGTTATTAGTTGAAGGTTCAACAGGTGTCATCCATCTTTTATTAGCCTTTATTAGCCTTTTACCTTCTGTAAATAAAACAGCCTTTAAATAATGATAAATAACTTTTATGTCAGGGTAAAAAAAATGTAATTTAGCCCCAAACTAAGACCCCCTTACTTTATTTTAAAATTTTACAATTTTAAACGTATTTTATTTACTTTATACGTGTGTGTGTGTGTATGTATATCTATGCATTCTGATCTTGTTAATTCCCCTCATGGTTGCATTTTGTATCTTATTGTCTATATAAAAAATGGAGAAGACTTTCAATAAATATACCATTAACAAAATAAAATATAATAATGATTTTCACTTTGACAACCACATCTCCTCCAACACTGAGCTCTACCCTTATCAAATTTTGTTTTCATGTGTGGAGTAATAAATAAGCAAAATTCCTTCCATGCATGAAATATTGGAGATCCTATTTTCTAAAAATGATATAAACTCATAACTTTACTAACCTTTACAGCCTGCTCCAGCTTGGCAGAGAGGCTGGCCACAGACTTCTGCATGCGCTCGTGCTCGTCCCGTTGGCGTTTCAGGATGGGCGCTTTGGCCTCGACTTCCTGCACAATGTCGTCCAGGTACTTGTTGACCCGCTTGTTCTCCAGTTTCTCCAGCTGCAGCTGCTCCTGGCTCTCCAGATAGGCTGTGTACAACTGACAAACACAGATTATATGTCACTAAACATCAAAATAAGAAACATGTTTTTAATTTACCAACACAGAAGCTCAATAATAACTAGTGGTGCACTGAAAGTGAAAATATATATGCTTTTCTAATTACTTATTTTGGCATAATTTTCCAACAACATAGTTTTCTCTCCTGGCTGATCGTGAAAACAGATCAGAGTTTGTCCAACAGGTCAATAAAGAGAATACTCTCTAAATAAGATAAGATTATTTGGGTGTTGTTGTATTTAATTATGTTCAAAAAGATAACAAAAACTGTTGGGAAAAAATCAAAAATAAAATCCAGTTCCATACCCAGTCAGATGTGCCCTGCTGTCACACAGTGCTGCCATGTTATACTCATGTTGTAAATATTAGTGGTGTAAAAGATTTGGCCTTGATTATCGTCTCAGGTGTTTCTGTCTTGTCAAATTTTCCCCAGCAGCATCACTCACCTCTGTGAGCTTCATGTTAAAGGATAAGTTTGGTTTCTACAGCTTTTACATTGTTTATAGAATGAAGTAGAACAATATACTCACCCAGAAGGCTTTCCTGATCCAAACAGTGCTTCAGGAGATATTTAGATCCAAAATCGAGCGGCGGACATCCGTATAATGGTAGCAATGGTAGCTCCTAAAACTGCATTAATCGTTCAAAAACTCATTAGTTTCCCCAATATTTCATCATGGTCCACTCGTGCTACTCCTCCATTACAGTCAGTGTCACTCCAGACATGTTTTGTGACTGTGCTGACCTCTGAACTGAAGAAGAAGAAGGTTTGCCTCCGCTCATGCGCAGTACGGCTCATTATTTCAGGGGAAGACCGCCGGCTACTCAACGACTTTCTTCTTCCAGTTTTGTGCAAAATGGACGAATATCTATGGGATGAAGATGTTGTGGAGGAGAACTTTGAATATGATGGGTGTCCTTACAGCTTCGAGCCAGAATTTACAGATGAGGAGCTCATCGAAAGGAGGACGTGGAGGCAAAGAGAAGAAGCTCTCCAGAGAGTACTGCGCATGCACGGAGGCAAACATTCTTCTTCTTCAGTTCAGAGGTCAGCACAGCAACAAAACATGTCTGGGGTGACACAGACTGTAATGGAGGAGTAGCGTGAGCTGACCCTGATGAAATATTGGTGAAACTAATGAGTTTTTGGACAATTAATGCAGTTTTAGGAGCGGCGCTATACATGCCCCGTGTGCTACCATTATACGGATGTCTGCCGCTCGATTTTGGATCTAAATATCTCCTGAAGCACTGTTTGGATCAGTGATGAACCCACAGGACCTGAGCATCAGAGGAGCAGGAGGTCATTACAGGTCAGATCCAAACACATGAACTTTGACTTCAAACGTGTTAATAAAGAGCAGAGGGGTCACGGCTCAGCTGACCTCTGAGCTTGGAGCTGGACAGCAGCTCGTTGGCGTTGTCCAGCTCCTTCTCCAGCGCTTGGATCCTCTCCTTCAGCTCCGAAACGTTTTTGTCTGCAGCTCCATTCATCTCCTCGACCTTCTCCTCCAGGGCTTTGTTGGCTGTGGAGGAAGCAGAGCGACGGTCAGGGGCAAGTCGAGTAAAAAAACAGAGTTAAAATGGACAGAAAAACAGGGTTAAGCACATTCAGGGTTCACACTCTTTTCTAGAAATCATTTTCCAGGATGTTTTCCAGAGTCACACAACCAACCAAAGTTACAGTTTTCACTTTAATCTAGCAGGGCTCCAGACTAACTTTCTGCAATGGTTGCAACAGTACACCTAAAAAGTTTTTAAGGTGCACCAGCACAAAAATTAGGTGCACCCAATTTTTTCAGTGTCACCTTTAACGCCATAAAGTCACCATTTTATCACTCTCCATAACTTTAATATAATGCAAATAATTTTTAAACAAGAAGAAGATGTAAAGAAATACTTGTCTTTATTTGAAGCAAAATTATATATTCAAAGAAAAACAGAGAAGTTCAAACTAAAACATTAAGCAAAATAAAACATTTCCAAATAAAAGTGCTTAAAGTGCTTTACTGAACCGAAATTTAAAATTTCAAACTCAAACATCTGAAGTTAAATAAAATATTTGAAAAATAAAAAGAGCTAATGTTTAAGGTGCTATACCTAACTGAAAAATGGAGTAAATATCCAGATTTTAACAACCAACAACTTAACATTTAACTGGATGGTTTTATTCTCCAATAAATTTGAACCTAGAATAAGAGTTCACACACTATAGTCAATATTTCCAAAACTGAAACTAAGGTAAATAATAATTAAAAAAAAAAATTCTCAAAGTAATTTACAAAAAATGATATTTAGGTCAGAACATTTTATGACTTTTTTATACATTTTTTTCTCTTGTTTTGGCTTTTTTTTTAAAATTCACAGCCCAGATTTTTGTACAGTCGGGATCTGTCAGTCGGGTCATTTGTCCTCAGTAGACGTGGACACTCATCTCTGCGCCTGTGTGACTAAGAAACTCCCCCCTTAACAGGAGAAAGGACTGAACAAATATGGACGTTATATTAAAATATTACTTTGTTTTACTTGTTATTATTGTTAATTATTAATTATCTGACAGTCTCTAAGATAAATTTGGCAGATCTTAGTTACTTCGTCAGAGTTACCACTCCGTGCTGAAACCTGACACCACAATCTGGGCTCATTTGTATACTAACAGCTGATTGGATGATTACTGAGGGCTGTGTGTGTGTGTGCTGGCCCTGCTATAAAACGGAGGGGCAGAGGAAGCAGGCGCTGTGTTTTGTCCATTTTTGGCAGATTTTCCGCTACTGCAGTTACTTTTGTCAACTTTAATAGGCTATATTACGTTTGTAGGTATATTAAAATGTGCTTTCTCAGCTTCAACTTCTAAACTTTTAGACATGGATTTTATTGATTCAGCCTAAATTTTATTATTTCCTTTTGTCCATATTGTTTTGAGTTTTTATATTTTATGCCTTAACTTTAATTATTTTATCTACTCACATTTTATGGCTACGTGCACATTAGTTATCAAGTACATATATACTTGATTTCTTATGTTTAGTTTTTATTACTGAGAGCTTCAGATACCTTCTCCTGCATCCTTCAGCAGCTTGTGCAGCTCCTCCACTGCTCGGCTCAGCTCTTCACTCTTCGCCTCAGCGTCTGCCGCTGCTCCCTGAAAACAGAGTCAAGGCGAGTTTAAGAAAAACATTCGACCCCATCTTCTGTCTCATCATGAAATCACTGAGAGGGGGACGACACATCTATGTACAATATTCTATTTATTAACCCTTTAACTACCAGCTCCACTGTTTAGCAGAGGTCAATAAATTCAGGATTATCTAATATGTTTTAAAAACATAACAAACCAAAATAACTTTTATTCTCTTTGTTAAAAAGTTATTAGAATTACCACAATTATCATTTTAAATACTGAAACCCCCATTAACATGATTTATTTATATAAAATACATTATTCATCAAAACAATTTTGTGTCAAACACAATATCATCAATTTTTTTTTTTTTATTACTACTCTATTTTTGAACGTTTTGCCGTTTCTGATGGATTTTGTTCCAAATATTTGTGCATTTTTATGTCATCACATTCTCAAATATTAACTGTTTAATCATTTAAATCCCACACCAAGAAAATATCTGGTTGTCTTGTTTGTAGTTTTCTCTGTTCCCCAAAATGTTGGCAGAATCATATCAATGATTTGATTTGTTCTAGTTTGTGAAACATTAAATATTCCTGAATTTACTGATGACCTCTGCCAGACAGTGAACTGGTAGTTAAAGGGTTAATCAGGAGTAATTATTGTCATTTAAAGTAAAAAGCAAACATCCAGTGCCACATATGAATTATTTTGAGGTGAACTATGCAAATTTATATCAGTCAGAAACACCAAATCAATATTTATTTTATCTTGTCATTAAATAAAACATTTAATACAAATTTAAAAAATCCCAAAAACGTGAAAGGGAGAAGAAAGAATTAAAATCTTATAAAGTCTGCCCCTCTCTCACAAGATATTACTGAACTAAACACAAAAGACAAATACACCAGAGCTGCAGGCCAGTATGACTTTTTACTTTTCATTATTTCTTATTTTCAAAAACATACAAAAAAGACTGCAAGATATTTTAAATTTTGCCACAAAACGAACACAGTAAGACCTTCATGAACACATTTCTCCGTATTAACGCAACATACTGGCTTTAATACTTTCTTAAAGATAAAATTTAATTTAGCTTCTAAAGTTTCTTTGCTCAGATTGTTCCAGAAACTGATTTTCTTCTGCCATATCATACGTACCTTATAGAGGTTAGAAAGCTTGATGTTGGCGTTGAGCTCGTTTCTGAACCTCTCCTCCATGGATGCTTGCTGCTCCTTGGCCTGCAGTCAGAAAACAGAAAACACATCAGTGGCTTCAAACCAAACATCTACCGACAGAAGGTCTGCAGTAGGGTGAGTATTGGAAAGAACCTCATGATACTTGGGTCATGACACGATAATATCACGATATATCACGATATCCCAATATTGTGATATATTGTGATATTCTACAGTTAACTAAGAAAAATCTAGAGATGGTGTTTATGTAAATCACACAATATTACTCAAACTGAAAGTACAAATCAAGTCAAAACCATTTGATTGAAAACAACTTTTCTATTTATTTATTTTTAAATATGTAGAATGCAGTGTTACAAACACTTAACCTGAAAACAGAGTGCATCAAGTCACTTAAACTAATGTTGCAAAGAAATTATTCTTGTTTTCCCTTAAACTAAGTATTTAAACCATCCTAACCTGCAGTGCAGCTCAAACTGTGATTTAACACATGAGGAACAAACTGCTTTGAGTTACTGACAGCACAACTGTAAGTAAAAAAAAATCACATATTTCTCTTGTCGCTGTCTAAACTGAATAGACTGCATGAAAAAGTTGTATTTTATTCCCAACCCTGCTAAAATTGAATTTTTACTTTTACAAAAACATCAATACGAAGATTTGAAATATCGATATTGTATGGCAGGTTGAAATATTGCGATATATTGCTGTAGCAACATTTTTTTGCACCTCTAGTCTGCAGCTCCACTCCCCAAGTGTCACAGAGCAAAGCTACGATTTATGATCTGGGGCCTGTTGCACGAAAGTAGGATTCAGACATCCGGGCTAAATGATTAAGCCTGACTCATCGAATCCAAAACAAGGGGGTTCAGGCTTATTTGGTTGCACAGAAGACCAAGCGAGGATGAGAGCACACTGATTCTTCAAGCCAGGTGTAACCCATCCTGGATCAGTGCGCGCACGCGATTACTTCAACAGACCCCGCGATCGATCACAGAATCACGGATTCACCATGACAACAAGAGCGGCGTGCTTGTCTCCGTCGAAGCAGGAAGTCCTCATGGAGGCGTATTAGGAAGTAAAAGACCAAATTAAAAAAGAGAAAGCACCGCCACAGCGACACAACAACGACAGGAAGCTGTGCAGACCGCCTGAATGTACAATAGTGCACTAACACATACTCCGCTGAAACATCATGATATTGATTCAAACAGTTCATTAATGTCTCCAGAATCAAAGTTGTGCCCTTCTATGAATTTGTTGAATTGCAACAAATTCATAGAGAAAAGGGATGAGATTAAATAAATCCTGGACGTAAGCCTGGTCTGGAGCAGGCTAGAGCTACACAATAAATCTCCATAGTAACATATATCAAAACATGTCCTGCTTCCCCCTATCCGACTTTTGTGCAACCAGATCATGGACTAATTGATCCAGGATAACCAAGATATCCCGGCTTAATCCCTTATCCTACTTTCATGCAACAGGCCCCTGGTCAAGAAATTCAAGGATTTTTAATGTTTTGAAAAACAGAACAAATCAAATCATTGTTTGATTCCGTTAACATTTCAGAGAACAGAGAAAAATGTAAAGAAAAAAAACAAAAAACAGATTTTTGAATCCCATACCAGAATTTCTTGGTGTGGGATTTAAGGGTTTAAATACTAAACAGTTGATAATCTAAAGACATAAAGATAAACAAACAAATGAGACAAAATCAATCAGAAAAGGCAGGAATGTTTGTAAATAAAATAGCAATCAAAAATAAATCAAGGAAGTGCAGCTGCTATATTTGCTGCAGTGCTCCTGACTGACCCAGGATCTGCTGCGTCAGCTGTTCTACAAATTTGCTGTGATTATTTACAGAAGTGCCGTAAGCAGGTCAACAACACAAATAATAGATGATGATTAATGTGTTATGAGCTTTTGATCATTGATTTCCTGTCAAATTGAATTCCCAATATCTGCCACAGTTAGACCTTTTCCTCAAATCGATCAGCCCTAAAACACATGAGAAGATACCAACCTCCTTTAGTTTGCTGACCAGCTCCTCATTTTGTTTCTGAAGGTTTTCACTGGAGGTTTTCAAACTGCCCACTTGGTCTTGGAGTCTGTTCAGCTGGAGGTAAAAGAAAAATTAGCTTTATTAGGGATAAATATAAACATCAGTTTAAGCTGTTTGCAGATGAAGAATGTGTTTTATTAACACTACAAAGGAAACTTCTGACATTCAAACAGAGCTGACTGTACAGGCCTCATGATGTAATTAATTAATCTGTATGATATTAATGGTGACATTTTGAAGAGCCATGCCTCCTCGGTCTTGTCCTCCAGGCTGCACTTCAGGTCCAGGATCTGGTTTCCTTTCTCCCGGGACAGGGACAGCAGCTCCTCGCTCTTGGCCTTCAGCTCTTCATTCAGCCACGACGTTTGGCCGTGCAGCAGCTCCTTCTCCTGCTCCATCCGCTTCTCTTTGTACTGGAACAGAAGTTCAGTGTCAAACCTTCACCACTGTTTAGACTTTAGAGACATTCAAGAACTGCAAGGGGAACATGGATATATACAGTACAGGCCAAAAGTTTGGACACACCGTCTCATTCAATGTGTTTTCTTTATTTTCATCACTATTTACTTTGTAGATTCACACTGAAGGTATCAAAACTATGGATGAACACATGTGGAATTATGTACTTAACAAGAAAGTGTGTAATTGATGAAAACATGTCTTATATTGTAGTTTCTTCAAAGTATCCACCCTTTGGTCTGATTACTGCTTTGCACGCTCTTGGCATTCTCTTTGAGCTTCAAGACGTAGTCACCTGAAATGGTTTTCTCTTCTCAGGTGTGCCTTTCCAGGGTTAATTAATGGAATTTCTTGCCTTATTAATGGGTTTGGACCATCATTTGTGTTGTTCGGAAGTCAGGCTGATGCACAGCCCACAGCCCTATTAGACAACTGTTAGAATTAAAATTATGGCAAGAACCAATCAGCTAAGTTAAGAGAAACGAGTGGCCATCATTACTTCAGTGAGAATCTACAATGGAATTAGTGATGAAAAAAAAGAAAACACATTAAAAGAGAAGGTGTGTCCAAACTTTTGGCCTGTACTGTACATATACATATACATATACAGTATAATGGCATAAATGATGGGAAAAAAAAGTCCCACTCACTTTTGGGGTCCAATAATATTGAACTCACGCACTTTTACCACCAATTTGGGCATTTTTCTGGTGAAATTCAGTACATAATTAAATTTTTATGTACATAAATCCACAGTAATTAAAAAGACATTGTTTGACAATTCCAACCACTATGAGAATGGGAGGTCATTGATGAAGATAGAGAATAGTAGTGGTCCTAAAGATGAACCCTGCGGTACACCTTTGTCAATAATCCTGAAGTCTGACTGGATTCCTTGAAAAGAAACATATTGACTTCTATGATAAAGCTGCTGACTGTGTGTCATTGGTAAATTTTAGAAGAGCAGTGGTGGTTGAGTGATTTGGTCTAAAACCAGATTGGTGTGTTGATAACAGGTTATGGTCATTAATATATTTAGATAACTGATTAAAGATAAGTTTTTCAAATATTTTGCTATGCTATTGATAACTGAGATACGTAGGTCTATAGTTATTGATGTCTGTAAGGTCACCACCTTTCTGGAAAGGGGTGACTTTAGCCCATTTCCAGGATAAGGGAGTTTTACCAGTTGCAAAAGACAAGTTGAATAGATCAGCCAAGGAAAACAATAGGACATAGGAGATGGACTTACAGATCAACCAGATTAAAACACACAAGAATGCAGTATACACACACACACACACACACACACACACCTGCATATCTGTTATAACTAAAACGCTAAAGCTCACCTTGATGTTAACTTCAGCTGCTTCCAGCTCGTCCAGCTTCATCTGCAGGGCCATCTTAGACGAGCTCGCCTCCACCAACTTGTCATTGAGCTGCCTGATGTCATCTGGTGACACAGAAGACATGAAATAAGAGCCAGATCTAAGTTTTGGTCCAAACTGACACACGTTCCTAAACCTGTTTTTTTATCCTCACCGTTTAAATGCTCCACCTCCAGGGATCTTCTCTCCAGCGTTCGCAGCAGATCTCGCTTCTCTGCCTCCAGTTCCTCTTTGGCTTTTGACAGCACAGTCTGGACAGAATAATTACAAAGTTATGACATGGTAGTTAATTTAGTGATCACTGACATCTGGGAGATGTTACACCAGGGCTTCATGCGACATATTATCAAGGATTAAGGACAACAAATAATCAACGAATTTCACAACAAGACAGCAAACCGAGAGCTTTTTTATTTTGTTTTTTCTTGTAAATGTATACTCCTAAAACCCAATAAAATGGAATGTAAAAAAAAATATCATCAAGTATCAGAGTTCAGATCCTTTAGCCACAAACTTTGGCTGACAAGAATTTAATGACAATCGAACACAGTTTAAAAAGCCTCTTAAAGGTGCAGTGTGTAGAACTTGGCATTTTAGCAACATCTAGCGTTCAGATTCTAGCATGAACCTAACTGTAACCAAAACGTCACGTTGCTGAGCAACGGAACACTGTGAAGACCAAAAGGGATTGTGAACACGGCCCACAACTTATGTTGTGTGTGTGTGTTTGTACACACAGTTTGAATCCCTAGGACAGAGTAACAACTTTCTATGTATCCACTGCCATCCTCTCCTCTTCTTCGCCTGCAATCCAGGTAGATTTCAGAACCGGCGGACAGATTCACGTTTCATTCTTTTTGTCCCTAAAAACCACCCGCAGACAACACGGCAGATCAATATGTCGGCCTACATGTAACAGCGGCCCGCGGTAACATAAGTTTTTGATAAAAATATTTCTAATTAAATAAAAATAAAACAAACGTTTTATGGGGATGATTGTACTCCTATTTTGACGGACTTTACATACAAATGGAAACAAATATCTCCTATATTCACTGTTTCTGTTTGGCGAAATGCAGTGGATGTATAAAATGCAACATTCTACACACTGCAAATTTAAAAAACGTTATTGTAAATCAGCCGGTGTAAATTAACTTTATCTGCAGTTTCCAAACAATTATTATAACTCCAAGAATTCATTTGAAACTCATTTAAGTATCACACATGCAGCACAAAAGAAAAAAAATGTTTTAAAATCTAGTTGGTAGATTAATTAGTATTAGTATTAATTAGAGTAGAGATCAACTACATTTGTACATGGGCCAGTGTTTTTTCTTGGCATATGCTTTGGGGGCCAGATTCAATAAACCAGTTATAATTAACACAATTATACACAAACAATTATAATGAAATAATTGGTCCCATAAAATATAATTCATTATCAGTCCCATCCCTCAGTCCTGAAGCAGCCACAGTGGGTTTCCATTGACAGTTGTGGGTATTTAATGACAAACAAAATCCTGAAAACACATTTTTACCCTGCACATTTTCTAATTTTGCAAACACTGAAGACCTTAAGGGCTGAAAAAATAACAACAGAAAAGAAGAGAAAATCAAAGCTTAACTTGTTTTTAAAGTTTGAAAAAAAAAAAAAGCTAACATTTTTAGATCAAATTTAGAATTATGATTAAAAAAAGACAGAACTTTAAAATTAAAGTACGAAACATGTGAAGAAAAGTTAGAAGTCCATGAATTAAATTATCCTTTTTTTGAGATTTCTTTCTTTAATTTTGAACATGTTTTTTCTTAAAATCCTGTTTTTTTTAAGTCATACAAGGTTTCATCTAAATTATATACATATACATATATATACATATACATATATATATATATATATTTGCAGTGGCCCTGATCTTTTTTGTTTGATGGACAGCATTAGGTAGGTCAGTAGGTAGTTTGGTAGGAAGGTGTACTTTTTTTTATCAAAAACTGCAAAACTGTCCTATTACAGCAGCTGGTTTCAGGGAAAGGACGTGCACAACATATACTCACTAAAAGGAGACTACGGTTCTTAAAAATATAATATACCTATATACAATAAATAACGCAACAGGAGTCCCCTATTGACAGAAAAAAAGCACTTGGTATAAGCAAGGCAGAGTGACCTGAGTATAAATAAATAAATAAATATAAATATAAATATAATAGTGTAAAGTTGCTGCTTTCCCAACAATCAATCAATCAATCAATCAATCTTTATTTGTATAGCACTTTTCATACAGGACTCTGTAATACAAAGTGCTTTACATGAGAAAAAGATAAAATAAAATAACAAGTGGAATAAAAAGCAGAAATAGCATAATTGCATAAAATGAAAACATAAGACCCCCACAATCCCCCCCCTCCCCCAAACCATATTCAATATACACACTCACTTACTCAAACATACGAAGACATTAAAAGGAAATTCGGACAGAGAGCAGAATAAGAGGACTGAGGAAACGCCATCTTGTATTAAAAATGAGGAAACACAGGAGCTAAACAATACTTGTGATTGATACCCCCAAATCCTACCTCTGTATATTTTTGTTGATTTATTTTGTTTTTGTCTCTTGTAATAATAATAATAATAATAATAATAATAATAATAATAATAATAATAATAACTTTATTTGTATAGCACTTTTAAAAACAGAAACTTGTTATTATCTGATTATCTTCTCCTGTATTTTCACAATTCTTATTTCTTTGTAAGGTTGCTATTGCACTTTAGTCCTTTGTATGTCTTGTAAAATGTTTGCAAATAAAGGCATAAAAATTACACAAGTAGCTCAACTTATTACCATACAAAAGATCAGCAGAATTTTTAATAGCATAAGTATCAGCAAAATCTGATCAATTCCGATCCCTAATCACAACATATGCTAAATAGTTTGTTCCACGTATTGATAAATAAATTGCAGAACCACTGATCAAAACCTTGGGTTGGCTAAAAATGACAGGTAATATCTTCATCAAATCAGGGGAGTAAACCTCTGCTTGAAACATTTAAACAACAGAGTTTAACCAATTTAATCAGGCAGGTTGATTTTAACAAACTGTGTATTAAAGACAAAGCAGAATGTGAATCATATTTGTATTTTGCCTTACCTGCTCTGATGACAGCCTCTCCTGAGAAGACTCAAACAGCCTGTTTTTCTCTCTGACATTTCTAACCTCATCCTCTGAAAGACAAATCCGAAGAGAGCAAATATTAGAGATTGTAAAGTTTATTGAAGCAATGAACAGTGAGTCACTGTGTGAGAAATAAGCTCACCGAGCTTTGTAAACTCCTCTTTGAGTTTCTGGTGTTCTTGAGTCTGGGAGAGGAAATTTTCCTGACTCTGAGCGAGCTGTTTCACCTTCTCAAAGAAGAGTTGTTCTGGAGGAGCAGAGGAAACAGGTGTTAACGAGAAAAGGTGAAATAATAAATATAAACATACAAATTAATATAAGGAATAATTACCATATCAATGCATAGTTAATATGGAGATTAATTAAAACATTCAGGCCTCATGTTGTCTCACAACATCAGTGGAGAGACCCCTTCTAACCAGCTAAAGCACGGGTGAAACAGTCTAAAGAATGACCGTGTTACCTGGTGACCCGCGGCTGCCGTAAATGAAACAGATGTCGAAAACTCAGGACTCACCGTGAACCACCTTTCGTTCAGTTTTTCATGATCAGGCTTTTGATGTTTATATTTTAAACATTTTGAACAATAAGAACTTAACATCACTCGCTAAGAGGTGGCCTTTTAAAGAAAAGTGAAACTATTACGACCAGAGCAGCACCAGATGACACGGTCACCAGTTCAATCGTAACATGAAGCTACAGTGACATGCTTCAGCCCTCGTCCTCCTCACTCCCAGAGCTGTTTTAATGGAGTTTCACAGTTATTAAACATGAATCTTTGACTTTAATAAAGCCAACACTCAGCTGTGCCCCAAACTTCATCCATAAACCCGCATGTGTGCGGAGTTTACCGCAGCCCTGCTAACTGACTCCATAACGGCTCTTTCTTACCGTTGTCGACCCGGAACTGCTCCTGCTGAGCTTTCAGAGAGTCGATCTCGTACTGTTGATCCGATAAAATCCTTTCCAGTTTGTTCTGGACCGTTTTTGGGAGCTTTGATATCTCTGAAGGCTCCAACGCTTGCTGCAGTAGTGCCGCCATTTTTGCGACAACAACTCGACGAGTCTGCGCAGTTGGAGATTTGACCGTTGACTTCCGCGGGGCATTGTGGGAGTTGTAGTTTGTATGAGTGCCTGGCGAACAGAATAAACACAACATCCAGTTTGATTTTGTATGGTTCTTTAACTCATTTCAGCAATCTGAAGAAAAGAGAGAAACACCAAAACTTCTAAATTAGGAGATAAAATGTCTGAATTATTTGATAAAAAGTCATAATGATAAATATGAGGGGTTAAAATATAAAAAAGCCATATGATAGCATGACAGTTTTTTTCAGTCTGACCTGAGGGAAGAAGTATTATAAGTCAGTTTTTCAGCCAATTTGTACCAAAACAAAACCGTCCGCACTTGCACATTTTTCGCCCTGTTTAGCACTCAACAATGTCAAGTTTGAGTTTATCTTTTGGGGTCCTAAATGGCAAAAAATCAAGTTCATGTTGGTTATTCAAAAGCCTAATCTGACTGTAAAAGGTGTACAAGTCCAGACCAAACTGTCTGCACTTGCGTTTTTTTTGGCCTGTTTAACCCCCAGAGGATTATGTTTGACGTATATTTTAGATTCCCAAATGGAAAAAAAGTCATATGTTGGCATAGCTATTGTTTTTTTTTCAAAGCCTGACCGGATTATAAAATGCTTAATAGTCCATTTGTAAGACAAATTATCATAACAAATGCATTAGCATTTCATTGGACTGTTTAACACTTCAAAAATGTCAAGTTTATATGTTTTTTATATGTTTCACACCAAAAACTTCCTGTCTGAGCATGTTTTTGATTCCTAAATGGCAAAAAAAAGTCATGTTAGCATGTTGGTTTTTCAAAGACACTGTAAAAGTCTATATGATTCAATTTATAAGCCATCTGCCCTACCACTACTACTTTTCGGCCTGTTTAACACCCCAAAAAACATATTTGTGCATATTTTATATTGGAGTCCAAAATGGCTAAAAGGCAAATGTTAGCATGTCAGTATATTAAAAGCGTGACCTGAGGGGAAAAAAAGGCTTATAAGTCAGTTTTTAAGACAAGTATGACCAAACCATCTTCACAAGCATGTTTTTCCACCTGTGTAGCACCCAAAAAGTCATGTAAAAGCCTAATTTTTTTCAGTGTCCAAAATTGGAAAAGTAAATTAATGACATGTTTATAAGACATGATACTTTCAGAAAATATTGATCCTGTTAAAGGTAAAGGGTGATCAGGATTTGTTTGTGATCGGAACACAAATGTGGCTCCAGTAATATTTTAAGGATATTTTTTACCATTGCAATAACGAGGCCATTTTCAACAAATTTGAAAGTAAAGTGGGAAATGTTTTTTTGATTTTGATGAAACTTCCAAGGAATGCTGGTCTTGCTAAAGTTAAGATTTGATCACACTGGTGGAAATCCAAATGGAGATACAATTTTTTAAAGGATTTTTTTTTTTTACCATTGCAAGATTAAGGAAGTTCATATATATATTTATATATATATATATATATATATATATATATATATATACATATATATATATATATATATATATATATATATATATATATATTTTTTTTTTTTTTTTTTTTTTTTGAAAACAACTCAAACTATTCAACCAATTTACAAACTGTTTGTATGACTTTGATGAAACTTTTCAGGTAATGGTGGTTGTGCTTAAGGGAAGAGTTGATTCAATTTTGGTAATGATCTAAATGCAAAAGTATTTGTGATCATTGCAAGATTTACACTTTGCAATAACTTTTCTTAAACACAGTTGAAGCAATTTTGATGACACAGGAAATGTTGGTCCTTCTGCAATGAAGAGGTGATTCAGCTTTGACGTTGCCTCAAATTCGACTTCAGGAATTCCTTGAAAGATTTGTTTACATCACAAGATTTTGGCAGTTTTTCACAAGTTTGCTTATGACTCAAACAATGATTAACCAGTTTTTAAGAAAAGATAAGGGTGTGTTGGTCTTGCTATCACAAAGAAGTGATTTTACTTTGGTGCTAATCCATATGTAGATGTGGCTCGAGGAACTCTTTAGAGGATACGTCATGTTAACATTTTTTTTATTTAATTTTAAAAATTAGAGAAAACTGCCTCATTATTGCAAAGGTAACAATTTAAAAAACTCCTGTTGTCATATCTGCATTCAGATCCCCAAAGCCGGATAACTTCTTTGTAACGTGAATAACAGTCTCATAATTTTTTTTCAAAATTGGCTGCACAGTTTTGAGTCATTTTCAAACTTATGAAAAGTTGATTTAATCCTGCAAATGAAACTTTCGGAGAATATTTTTAATTTATTGTTTATTTGATGTGGACATCCCAATTACACTGGACAGACCAGATGCATTGTTAGAGTGTTTTAGCACAGGTGCTAATTCACAACAATGTTGGTCCTGTTTAAGGGAAGAAGTGATTCAGTCTTGGTGGAAATTCAGAGATGTGGCTTCAGGAATTTTTAAAGGATTTACCACTGCAGCAAAATCGATTGTTCACTTACGGCGGGTATCTGGATCACCACCAAAATCTGATAATTTTTAAGTTGGGCCATTAGCAACATCTCCTGAAAATTTAAGCAAAATCCATCCAGTAGCTTTTGAGTAATCTTGCTAACAAACAGACAGACGTCGGCAAAACATAACCTCCTTGGCAGAGGTAAATATGGAAATGATAGGAAGGCAAGAGGAACTTAAATAATCACCAGTCTTGAAGGAGAAGGGCTACAGCAGCAGAAGACCACAACAGGAAACTGGGGCAACAATCTACATGTTCTTCCAACAGGAACGTCACCTGGTGTGGTCTTCTGCTGCTGCTGTGGTCAGAAATGGCCGTCAGTATACCATGTTGTGGTGATTATTTTAGTAACTGTGCTGTCAACCCCAACCAATCTCTTCTGACCTCTGGCATCAACAAGGATCTGCCACTCACTGGATGTTTCTTCTTTTTTAGGCCATTCTCTGAACACTTGAGGCGACTGCAAGTTGGAATCCTTGTTTACAATCTTAGGTGTGATTCATTTCCCAAATCAGGAGCAAAGAGGAAAAACAACAGAGGGGAGGAGTTGTGATCAGCATTCAAACTTTTTTTTTATTGTCAAAATGCACAAACATAAAAAAGGAAAATGGAGTAAGGCAGTTTGTACATCAGTCTGCTCTGCTCCCTCGTTTTCTCAGCCTGAGGAGCATCTCTGTCTGAAAACACATGAAACCTTTTCCATGTAAATCAGCTGGTACTGCATTAGAGAGAGGATCTAATGTTCACTGATCACTGCAATCAAACGTCCACTAATGAGCACAAACCTGTGATTTTGTGTCGTAGAAAAAGCAACACCTACAGAGAATTTCCACTCTGAATAAACTCCAAATCAACACTATGCTGGAGCTAAATGTTTCTAATCAGACTGTACAGGAGCGATGCTTTTACAGTATGGTGTTAAGTTTTATAAACATTACAGTAACCACGCCATCTTCAAAACTCTTCTCAAACACACAAAAACTAAAACCTGTTACAATATTAAATATTATCAAACAAAAGAAATCATTTGGCAACAGACGTGATCCACCCCACGAGGAAGTAGAAACTTTTTTCCTCACTTATATTAAAAAAAGGAACTAATGGCCATAACAGCGTGACCTTGAACTATCAAACTAAAGCAGGAGCGCCCAAACTTTTCATGGAGAGCCAAATACAAAGAAGAGAAAGAGATTTTTTTTCCAATCCCACTATGCTCTTCTGACAGCTGCCTAGCTTGGAATTGTTTTTTTCCCCCTCCCCTCTCCCCCCGTTTTCTTTTCTGCAAGCACTTTGACTTACATATATTGTAGGAAAAGTGCTATATAAATAAAGTTTGATTGATTGATTGAAGAAAATCCTCAATTCCAACATGTTTTCGATGGTCAATTGGTATCAATTGGTACTCCGCTCTGGATCCACGTGAGCCGAGCCGATACTAAAGGTGACATCACCGACTGCCGGCTACTGATTGGTCAGACAATGTCGTCATTGATGAGTCATTAGCGCGACGACCTAGCATGCTAGCAGTAGCTACCATTAGCTTACCCTCATACGTCTTTTCTTTGCAGCTCGATTGCTCTCGTCCTCGGCTTCATTCTGTTGTATAGCTTCCAAAACTCTCCTGTGCTTCTCAAGGGGTATTTCTTCTTACCACCTGCAGCCTTCTTCTGCTTTCCTTTTTTACTCAGTTTGTGACAAAAAGCCACAGATTGTTGTGTCGCGCTCAAAATGACGTCACCGCAGTGCCACTCAGCTGTTTACAGCGACACTGCACCCTGTTGGGCAGGCGACTGCGGCTAATGGAAAAGCAGCACAAGGCGAGTAGAGTAGACTGGGCTAATGGAAAAAGGCCATAAGTCTCCAAATTCAGACACAAAACAAGAGCAAAATGCCAAAATTTGTGAACTGTTGATTTGAGACGAAGCACTTTGCACCCATTTAATGCAGAAGTCCATATGACTTTTCCCAAGCCAAACAAAAGCTTCACCTTTTCGTCCAAAATGTCATTTTTCAACTTGCTGTGGGTCACCTAATGTAGTTGACTCACAGTGGCCCACAAGCCACAATTTGGTCACCCCTGCTTTACGTGGAGGATTTTATCGCATAAAAAAACAAATTAAACTCATTAAATAAAAAAAAACACGTCATCCTCCAGAATCAAGACAGAATGTACAAAAACAGGCAATAAAACTTAGAATCTTTTTTTAAAGTGGGATCATGCAAACATCACTTCTCTTTATCATATTAAACATTTCTAAATAAACTAAATCTCATTGTTTAACTCAGTCTTCCTGTCAGAGTCAGCGTCCTCACCCTTTTTTTTTGTAATTTTATTAAAGTGGGGATTTTAGGCAGGATCATGACTATAAAACAAATAAAACCAAGAGCAGGATGTTTAATCCTGGATTATTTTTCTGTTAAACACTGAAATTAAAAACTATCAGCGAGGAGCTCTGGGTGAAGGCGGTATGGAGGAAACATTTTATAATCCACGACATGCATGGATCTGAGGATTCAGTCACTTTGAAAGATTAACTCAGTCTAAAGGCCTTCTATTCACTAGCTTAGTTTTATCAGGATACTCAGGCAGATTACATGAGTTTATTCTCACATTGTTAAAGTCTAAAGCTGGAAGTAGGGCTGGGCAATATATTGTTTAAATCGGTTAATTGGTCAAAGACAGACTTCTGTATTCACTGCTGATTGTGATTAGAAATTTATCGGTTTCAAGAACACCATATGATTTGTTTGAAAAGATCACTTTTAGTGCAGAAAGTCATAATCACAACACCAGACATGCTAATGTTGGGGATTTCTCAATACCTAAGACAACATCTAACTCAATCAAGCGAACAGTTCTGTACTGAAGAATGAGAGAATGGAATTTTTTACCTGCACATGTAAAACTCAACACTAATTTAAAGTAATTCAAGAGATTACTAAAATGCCATTTTTTTCCA
The DNA here is from genome assembly GCA_036419115.1 of Scarus forsteni. Lineage (NCBI taxonomy): Eukaryota > Metazoa > Chordata > Actinopteri > Labriformes > Labridae > Scarus > Scarus forsteni. Next base: position 51,250,026 of record JAZDUH010000136.1, read on the forward strand.
TGTATATGAATTCTTTACATCTGGGAAGGAAAATTGGCTTTGTTTGATATTTTTCTGTTGTTTTCTTTTTGTTTTCTGTTTTTTCTTTTTAGTTTTATTGCTTTTATAATGTATGTATAATTTTGTTGGACCCCAGGAAGAATAGCTGTAGCTGTGCTGCAGCTAATGGGGCTCCAAATAAACAATAAACAATTAGAATTATTTTCTGCAGAAGATTTAAAATTAAAAATTGAGCTTTTTTTCATTCACTCAAATTGTAAGTAGTTGCAAAGTCTAAAAAATATAAATACTGAAAATGTACAGTTTTCATGATGGTGGCGCTGGTTTTGCACAAGCACTTTTAAAGGCTAATATCAGGGTTCCTACAGCTCAAGGCAAGTTAAATTCAAGACTTTTTCAGACTTTTTTAAGGCCGTTTGAAATCAAATTTAAGACCAAGTCGACCATGAACCACAATTGAAACAAACAAAAAAAAACACATCATGAATTTCCTGGGTTAGAGGCAATTTTAACCCAATGTTTATTTTAAATAAAACATCACTTTAATCTTTTTTTAACCCCGTTTTTAAAACTTTATGCCTATTTTGCCCCATTCATCTTTTTTGGCCACTGTCAGAGCCATTTTTGGAATTTTTACATGGTTTTTGACATTTAATTTCAAATTTAATTCCCAATTTTGCTGCCATTATCAATTTTTCTAGGCCACTTTTGGATTTTTTTTGCCAATTTTTCCCCATTTTTTTTCTCTCTCCAGGCACTGTAGGTAGGACCAAGACATGCGTCTGCTCTAAAAGATCCTGGTGCAACCACATCACCGTTTTGTTAGTTCCGCCATTGTGATTACACGATGTTGCCACAAGAGTAAATTAGCGAGTTATTTTTGAAAAATAGATAAATGTTACTAAATATTTTTTTAGTTTAAACTAACGTAAGTCTTACTAATGTGTTCAAATTTTTAAGACTTCTGAAAACTGGATTTAAGACATTTTAATGCCAATTAAGGCCTCATTTTTAGAATAATGAATTCAATGCCTTTTGACTTTTCAAGGATCCGCGGGAACCCTGTATATATATATACATATTTTTTTTTAAATTACATTAAGTATTGATCAGAGACAAACATGTAAACAAGCTGTGAACATCGCTCAGCTTTCAGTGTCTATGTAGGCAAACATGCCTGCATTAGAACTACATAACCAACATTTTATGACACACTATAATTTAAAGAGGGGAATTCTGATTGGTTTAGGAATATATTTTGACAACATAAAGGCAGAACTTGATTCATGTCATTTTTGTGTCACTTGGAGTTTTTTGCTTTGAGAGTGAAAAAAATGGATCAAAATCGTAAATCGAGTTTTGTGGGGAAAAAATCTGGGAATTTATTTTTAGAACATATCGCCCAAGAATGATTTTCCTATTCTTAACAAATCCCCTATCGATTCCTTTAGCTATGTTCTGAAGAGGATCAACAGGAAGTGATCAGGGAATCATTAAAGAATCAGATCGATGAGGGGAGTCGTTAATGGTCCTGGCATCAGAATTGATGATGGCACTGGTAGGTCTACTTACAAATCTGCTGCCTGTTTTCCTGCCATTAAAACACATTTTACAAACTGAGGTTCTTGTTTTTAACACTTCATGTGAGCCTTATTTTGTGGATGCAGCACCAGCTTGAATTTGTTCAAAAACTTTCCTTAAATCTTCTTACGTGTTTCCACACAAGCGTAAAACTCGACTCCTTCCAGAGCCGTGTTAAATTTCCCGTCCTTAAGTTTTCTGGAAATTTTCAGGAGTGCATGTGTGAAAGCAGCTTCAGGTTTGGAGCTGCAGGTGATTAAAACAGAGACGATCATGGAGTGATGATTGTGGAGTGACCCTGTGACCTTTTTAACCAAATGTGCCCCTCTCCTGACTCTCCTGTGTCCCTGCAGGATCGTTCACACCACATTAAACCAGTTTGTTCCTCTCAGTCGTGTGCAGCCTGTGAGATGACGTTACAGTTCAGTGCAGGCTCAGTCCTCCTGGAGTGAAATGGTTCCTCGCTGCTCGTCTTAGACCGTCTTCCTCGCTGTGAGGACCCTGACGATGCTGCCCACGCCTCCAGCTGCCAGAGCCTGAACACAGAAACACAGAAGCTCATACCTGAACTGAATACTTCATGATTAATCAATTATAATGACTTTATCTTCAGAACAAGGACACAGAGGGGAGGTTTAAACTACTCTGCAGTCCCTTTCCTGATTATTCAGCGGTTAAAGGTGCTATGAGGAGAATCTATTACCGGCGACAGTAAGACTCTGCCCCAAAAATTATTGCAGATAAACGATATTATTGTCAATTTTATTTTGAAACAGTATTTTTTCATTAATGTAAATATATGTCATAATAAAGTGTGTACACCACATCAAAAGCAATGACCTTTAATTTCTTAAGAGTATTTAACTGTAATCGGAAGATCAAGAGCTCTTAAATAAAATAAATTAAACAAACAAAAAAAGAGGAAAAAAACAATGAATGGACTATTTTAGGAAAAACTGCATGTAAAAAAAATCATAATAATAATAAAAAACAACAAAAGATAGACCCTGTCTCCGTAAAGAAGACAAAACAAAACTCCAATAAAAACACACACAATAAAAAAACAATAAATAAAATGTAATTTATGCAGTTCCTGAATTGTTTGTGACGTGTACTTTCTCCCACTGTCTGTCAAACGTTCGTAACATTTCTGATTTTTAAACCGTATTGAAGGGCTGCATTTCTTTTGCAGTGTAGTGAACGACACTGTCTGTGAGTGCGCACCATTTTGCGCTGTTTTATTTTTATTAACTTTGCAGACCAAATGCCTCAGTAAGCGCTGACTGTCAGGACGAAGGCTCCGCTGCACCTCCCCTTCTTCGTCGTCACTACTTTCAAACAAATTCGACATTTATCTTAAGATGAATTTCATCAAGTATGATGACTAAAGTCGTTACAAATGCTGTGTTTTTCCCTCAAGCTAAACAAACTAAATAAATCATGTAAGTAAATCATGTTACATTACTGGACAGGGTGGATTTGATGAAAAAAAATGAGACCACGGAATACTAATAAGGCTTTTAAAGATTTATATGGTGCAGTCAGGCTCACTGCAAAAAATGACCTCCTTTATGACCTAAAAATAAGAAAAATAATCATAACTTAAGGCTTAAATGGGTACAGTCAGGCTATAATACTATGTTTATTCATTACAATCGAATTCTGACATTTATTTCCTCTTCTCACTTTCTGTCTTTTGTGATGCAAAATAAAATCCATATTATATATATATATATATATATATATATATATATGTTTTGTGATCTTTTCTCTGTACAATCTGAATTCTGACATTTATTTCCTCTTCTCACTTTCTGTCTTTTGCTTGATACACAAATAAAATCCATATTATATATATATCTATATATATATATAGATATATATATATATTTTATATATATGCATACATATATATATGTATGTATGTATGTATATATATATATATTTTTATATATATACATACAGATATATATATATATCTATATCTAACTATCTATCTATCATCTATCTATATATATATATATATATATATATATATACATATAAATATATATGTATATATATATATACATATATATGTATATATATATTTTTTTTTTCTCTTTTTAATAAATTAAACAAACATATATAAGACAAGACAAAACAATACAATAACAATAACAAGCTGGGAATAACGATACAAAAAAGGTACACTATACAGTATAGGGTAAAATGTAATATGAAGTGGGAGCTAAATTCAAGAAAAAAAAGAAATTCTCCCTTCTCCTTACATAAACGCTCTTGTCATTATAGCAGGAATATTTACATTAATATAATCCAGGAATGGCCTCCATAGTTTTTCAAAGGCACCAGTTTTGTAGTGCAAAGATACAAGTCAAAAAGTCCAGAGGTATGTTTTCCATTATTGTCCTATACCATCCCTTAACTGAGGAGGCTTTATCTGATATCCAGAGCTCAGGAATATTTTTCCTGGTGCAAAATGTCACAACACTGTACAGTTTTTTTCTGATATTTATCAGACACACAGCCACTGGGAAAACCCAGGAGGAGGGAAACAGGGCTGAGTTGAATCTCCTTCGTCAGAACCTTTCGTATTTCAAATAAGACATCATTCCAATATTTCTGTATTTTAACACGAGACCAGAGACAGTGAGTAAGGTCACCAAACCCTGTTCTACATTTAAGGCACATATATATATATATATATATGTATTTGAACAAAACAAAAGAAGTACAAAACACTCTGGAGGAAAGGGTCTACAGATAAAGAGTCTGGATCGTAGGATTTCCCAAAACGAGATTGTCTTTACCTTTTCGTGCCACTGCAGCAGGACGGCGCTGCTGTTTTCTGACGGCCTCTCGAAGCCTTTGTAGATATACTTCATCAGCAGATCCACGCCGTTTTTATCCAGGGACTGCACGCCTTTCTCGATGTCGCTGCTCTTAAAGGCACTGAGCACCTTCAGCACCAGACCCTCAGCTCGCTCCTGAGACAGACAGAGAGGTGAAGTCACACACCTGGAGACCTTTTAGACATTTAGTAGGTCGAGATGGTTCAGTCTTTATCGACCCACTGATCTGTCACAGAGGTTAGAGTTACATTGCACATAATCAACACACATTGGTGCTCAAAGTGCTTCCAGTCCTCAAATGTTGTTATTGTTTGCTTAGAGTCGGCTACACGCACTGAATCAGAGTCTGTGCACGCTGGCAAAATGTGCGAGCAGGATGCGGACAGAACGGCAACGGGATTTGATTGGTTTAAAAATGTGGGCTCCAAAGATTTTATTGGTTGGTGTTCTCCCTGTTTAACTGCTGCTGGAGATAGCGGATATTAATCGCTATATTTTAAGAACACATTATGAATTGATTGGCATCAGGTCATAACGATCATTTTAACCAGTATTACAAAAAGTGTATCTAAATCAGATTACTAACACTAGCTTTAAGAAAGCAGAAATTATAATAAAAAAACATTAACAATTAAATATTTTTTAAAGTGTTTTGAGTTATCAGTCCCTATCTCCAGTCCTGCAGCAGCCACATGGGGTTCCATTCATATTTGGATGTATTTAACAACAAAAAGCTGTCCTTAAAACAACAACACATCTGCACCACAATTTTTTTTTTATTTAGTTAGAAAAAAAGATTAAGTAAAGACAAGACAATTATATGTTCCACTTGTTTTTACATATATATACAACTCAGCTTCTGTAGGAAAAAAAAAAAAAAGGTATCATCAAATTTAGCATTTTAAGGGGAAACACAAACAAAAATCCTGAGATTCAATACAGAACTCTGTGGAGAACAGTCCAAAATATGAGATTAAATTTGGTATTTGAGTGGAAAAATAACAATTCTGAGGTAACATTTAAAATTTGGGGAAAAAGACGTCCATATTCTGAGATTAAATTTAGAAATCTGTGGAAAAAAGCCGAAAATGCTACATTAGAATTAGCATTTTGGGGGGAAACACAAACAAAAATCCTGAGATTCAATTAAGAATTCTGTGGAGAAAAGTTCAAAGTCTGAGATTCAATTATGTATTTCGGAAAAAAAGGGAAATTCTGAGAATAAAGTTGAAATGTTGAGGAAAAACAGTCCAAAATATGAGATTAAATTTGGTATTTGGTGGAAAAATAACAATTCTGAGGTAACATTTAAAATTTGGGGAAAAAGACGTCCGTATTCTGAGATTAAATTTAGAAATCTGTGGAAAAAAGCCGAAAATGCTACATTAGAATTTGCATTTTGGGGGGAAACACAAACAAAAATCCTGAGATTCAATTAAGAATTCTGTGGAGAAAAGTTCAAAGTCTGAGATTCAATTTTGTATTTCGGAAAAAAAGGGAAATTCTGAGAATAAAGTTGAAATGTTGAGAAAAACAGTCCAAAATATGAGATTAAATTTGGTATTTTAGTGGAAAAATAACAATCCTGATGTTTCATTTAAAATTGGGGAAAAAGACGTCCAGATTCTGAAATTAAATTTAGAAATCTGTGTAACAAGCCAAAAAACTTTATTAAATTTAGCATTTTGGGAGGAAACACAAACAAAAATCCTGAGATTCAATGAAGAATTCTGTGGGGAAAAGTCCAAAATTTGACAATTATATTTTGCATTTTTTTAGGGGAAGAAAATGAAATTCTGAGCTAAAATTCAGAATTTTTGGGGGGAAAAAAAAATCAAACTTAGACATTAACTTCAAAATTTTGGGAGGATGAAAATAAAAATTCTAAAATTCTAAAAGTAAATGTTGAATTTTGGAGAGAAAAGGGCAAATTTATGAGATTAAGTTTTGATTTGGTGGGGGCTACAAATTCCTACATTTAATTTAGAATTATGAGAATAATTCAGAAATTTTATAATGAACAAAACCTTCAGAATTCTGAGCTAAATTTCAAAATTCTGATATTTTTAACAGTAATAAAAATCACTGTGAATGTTTCCAGGAGCATAAAACCTTAAAACATTAAATGTTTTTTAGGGTGCTTTCACACCAGAGCTGTTTGGCTCAGACTAAACCAAAAAAGTCCGTGGTGCGGACCTTTTGGGCTGGTCTGAATACAAACCAGCGAACTCTGGTGCGGAGCAAACAGTCGGTCCGAGACCTCGCCGGAGAGGTGGTCTTGGTTCGCTTCCTAGTGAACCGTGGTGCGGTTCGTTTTATTTGTGAGGTTGATTTCAAACTAGGAAAGTCCATAGTTCGCTTTCTTTGGTCCGGACCAAATCAAGCGAACTATGGACTTTCCTGGTTTGAATACACCCTTAAACAAACACCCACCTTGACGTTCTGGTTCTTGGTGTTGATGGGCGGGTTCTTCAGGACGGCGTGCAGCGCCTCGATCAGGTTTCCTGTGCAGGAGGTCAAGGATCTGGACTCAGCAGAGGACTCGAGCTTAAACGAAGCCTGAAGCTGTCGACAGTGACTTTGGTTAAAACCTGATCTAATGAGGAATACTGGGGTTTTAAATTTTCATCATTTTATTTTATTCAGTTAATTTCACTCATTCCCTGTAATCTGAATTTTTTTATTATTAGTTCTTATTAATTCACTTATTTCCACTTTGCTTTAATTAATTATTAAAGCAAAGTTTACTGGTTTGGTTTAAAACTCTTAGCACATGTTTCCTGTCTGTTTTATACCGTTTTACTATCCTTTCTGTTTTTAAACAGTTATTTTATTTTGAGTACCTGTGCCTTAAGCGTTGCCATCTGAGCCATCTGCAGTGTAATTTTGTTCCTGTTCGCACCTGAGAGGTCGAGATTTAATGGAATATAAATATTTATATATCAATAATGTTTCACAAGCCTCTACCTAGGGCTGAACGATTTTAGGAAAAGATTGAATTGCGATTTTTCTGGCAGATATTGCAATTCACGATTTTTTTTCAAATCAAACTTCAGTGCAAAATTCACTTTGTTTACAGTACAGACAACAGTAAGAAAATAAATGATGAAAAACACTTAATACATTATTCACCTTCAATAGTGATGATAAATAATCTGTTTTCATTAACTTCTACTCCTAAACAGAGGCTTTGTGTTGTTGACCTGCTTACCAGCACTTTTAACATATAGATTGTCTACAAATTTGTAAAACAGTATGTGTATAATACTTGACACAACAGATCCTGAGTCAGTCAGGAGCGCTGCAAAAAACTGCTGCTTTGGCGATCACAAAATTGCATTGTCTAAAATTGCGATTTCGATCTGAAAACGATAAATCTTTCAGCCCTACCTCTACCTGCACCATCGAGCCAGGATAACTAACAGATCCAGATAAACAGACCCAGATAAACAGATCCAGATAAAAAGATCCACATAAACAGATCCACATATACAGATTCAGATAAACAGATTTCAGGATAACTAACAGATCCAGATAAAGAGATCCAGATAAACAGATTTCAGGATAACAGGTCCAGATTAACAGACCCAGGTAAACAGATCCAGATAAACTGATTCAGACAAACAGATCTGCATTAACAGATCCAGATAAACAGACCAAGGTAAGCAAATCCAGATAAACTGATCCAGATAAACAGATCTGCATTTACAGATACAGATAAACAGATACGGAAAAAAGATCCAGATAAACAGATCCAGATCAACAGATCCAGAATGGACTCTGGATTCTGGACTCTAGTGGAGCTGTAATCCCCGGACTGTGACTGTCAGGCAGGTCCACGTCGTGGACGCCCTTTCATATACACACAGACGGCAGCTGCGGGAATGTCCCGGGATATTCCCGCAGCACAGATAAAATATAAAATGAAAGGATATTGTCTGATGAGCGAGTCCACCTCCGCCTCGTCCGGCCCCAGCTGGTTCTCCCCTCCATCCTCCTCGTCCACGAATTTGTTCTCGTCGTACTCGTCCACGTCCACTCTCCGGAAGCGGGCGGACACGGTGCTCTTGGACATGTCGGTGAGGTTTGGGGTTTGAGTCCCGGACAGGAGCGCAGAGCTGAGGGAAACCCGGAGCTTTTTGTCCCGCTGAGGTCTGAGAGAGAAGGTTCGCTGTCACAGCTGCTGACTTCCTGCTCTGTGCTCTCTGCTTCCGCCACAGCACACCGCCGCCTGCTGGACACGGGGTGGAACTGCAGGGAAGAGCTGCACTTCCGCCAGTGACCGCCAGAGGGCGGCACAGCATTAAGAATAGCAGGAGCCGAGACAAGGCGCCGCCATATCTGAAGAGCGTACCGGAAGTTAGTTTTATATCACATATGCAAATGTTTGCCAGATTAAACTTGAATTCATGATTTCCAGAGGTCATGGGGAGTGTCAATCAAAAGCTATGATTACAAAAATAGTGAAAGCAGCTCTTTCATTTCAGTAAAGTATCTGAACACATATTAGTTAATTTTGTCTGATCTTAATAAATCATTATTTTTTAAAAAACTTATTTCTAATTTGGCTTTATAATTCTTTTTAATTTTATTTTTATTATGTTTTTTGTCATAACTGATTTTATACATATTGTGAAACAATTAACTTTACTGTTCTTCTATGACAATTCTAAGTTTTTTGTTTTATTATTGTGACTGTTGTTGTTTTGTTTTACAGTTATTGTTGTTGCCAATCGTAATGTCTTGATTGACTGATTCAAGACTTTCTGTTGAATGTGTAAAATGTAAAAGAGAAAAGAAAAATACAATAAAAAATCTTCATAAAAATATGATCCACTATTGAATCAGGAAGAAGATGTATAAAACAGATAGAAATGAGACCACTAAAAATATTCTTTAGAGGTTGAAGTCTGTGAAAAAGTCTGAATTTTTTACTTCAGCTTTGGTCGTTGCATGGACTTTTGAGTGTAAAAATGGGAACTAAAGTCTTTTAATTTCAGGACGATAAGGCTAGTGAAAAATGTGTTATTTTAGTGGTCTTTCCAAAAGCATGTAAGATTTTTTTTCCATTTGTTTTTGTGCCATGTGACACATATTTTGGTGGATGTTGATACATTTGCATTATTGTTTGTATGAACAGTTTTCATGTCACATCATGACACAAGTTCACAGGCAGGGGGCACCAGAGGCTCAGCAGAATCAGCTGATTGGCTGAGAGGATCTGGAGATGCTCTCTGTGCAACAGCAAAACTCTGATGTCCCTCTCTTTATTATTTATTTACACTGTTATTAGTTATCTATCTATCTATCTATCTATCTATCTATCTATCTATCTATCTATCTATCTATCTATCTATCTATCTATCTATCTATCTATCTATCTATCTATCTAGGATGTAGGATTTTTAAAATTGTTTTCAAATGGGACAGTATTCCTTAATGACCATTAACATGTGAATGATTGGATTTTAGCCAAGCAGCTAATTTCCATCCCCAGTCCCATTAGCAGGTCAATAATAGATATAGATATAGATAATCTATCCATCTGGATCGTCTTATTCTCCTGAATAGTTGGTAAAGGTTGGTGTCTCAGATTAAACTCTGCTCATGCTCAGTGTGAGTGTAACAGTCTATGACGGACCCCCATCATACTGACTCAGCGGTCAGTCTGAGTTTTTACCTCTGAACAGATGACCCACACACACACACTCACACTTACACACACACACACTGCTGCCACATCAGTCTCCATCATGGGTGCAGACCACCCCGTGACGTCAGAGGGTCTCCGGCCTGCGTCATCACAGACCTGAGCCACGGTGGTCCGGCCCTGCACGGCCCCCCTCCTCAGCTTTCAGCTCTGGCAGGAGTCCTGCGCGGTTTCCTTTGGTTATGTCAGATGTTTGAATCCTGACCAGTAAAAGCTGGAGCTGGGACTTTTCTGGGAAGCAGAGGGAGAGTGTGTCACGCCTCCTTGGCTGAAGACTCTTTTTAATGGAAGTGGAATTTTTTCATTTCCTCGTCGTCTGTCTAGACGACCTCAGGAGGGAAGAAAGAAAAACACAGCTCCCCCCAAGGAACATGGGGAGCACACATGACGATTCTAACATGTGAAGCTGAAGATGGACAACATCACATTCCAGAAAAATGATTCACAAATGATTTAAATTGGATTTTAGTCTAAGGCATTCAGGTCAGAATATGAACAAACATGAATCATCTGCTCTAGTTCAATGACCATCACTGTATAAGTGACCCCCAACTGAACTCTGCTTTTTAATTATGTGCAAACCCAATTTCAAATGAAGTTGGAACACTGTGCAAAATACAAACAGAGTGTAGTGACCATTTGTTTTAAAAACTCAAAGAAAAATTAAAATATCAAACTGAAACTTTAACCCTTTAGCTACCAGCTGTTTGGCAGAGGTCATCAATAAATTCAGGGACATTTAATGTTTTTAAAAAATAGAACAAATCAAATCATTAATATGCTTCTGTCAGGAAACAGAGACAAGCCAAACACCAGATGTTTACTTTGTGTGGGATTTAAAGGTTTAAACAGTTAATATTTACCTCCGCCAAGGAGGTTATGTTTTCGGGAGAGTTTGTCTGTCCGTCCGTCCGTCCGTCCATCCGTCCATCCGTCCATCCGTCCATCCGTGAACAAAATAACTCAAAAAGTAATGGATGGATTTTGATGAAATTTGCAGGAAATGTTCAGCATGGGAAAAGGAAGAACTGATTCGATTTTGGTGTTGATCCGGATCAGCGTCTGGCCGACATGGCGAAAAATGTGATTTCTGTGAATAACTACTGAACTAAAATAGATATCATTATGAATCCAATTGCTAATGGTATGTTTTCATGGTTAAGGAATCTAAATATCTAGATGAAAATAAAGGTAGGACTAATATTTATGGTCAAAATCACACATAAGAGAATATCAGTTAAGTTGGTTTGGCAGCTGTGCTAATATTATGACAATGAAAATACACAAATATTTGAAAGAAAATCCACCAGAAAAGGCAAAAATGGCTGTAAATAAAAATTTTGAAAACTTAAAATAGATGACACTACATATAAACGATAAATCAACATATCAGTAAGTGGTTCAGAATATAAAATAATAACTATGGTATTTCTTTTTTAAATGTATTTTTTGGGCATTTTTTGCCTTTTTATTGATAGGAGAGAGACAGTGGATAGGCTTGTGAAAGGGGGAGGGAGAGTAGGGGAAGACACTCTGCAAACTGGTCACAGGTGGGATTCGAACCTGGACTGGCAGAAGCAAGTACATGGGGTGCCTGGTTGCTAACCACTCTGCCAAAACCAGCACCCCATAACTATGGTATTTCTAATAAAACTTTTTGAACCTTTAAATTCCACACAAAGAGAATATCAGTTAAGTTGGTTTGTTTGCAGTTTTTCTTTATCCTTAAAAAACCATGACATTTTTATTTTACAAATTAGATATTATTATATTTGTTGCCAAACAGTTGAACAGGGAGTTAAAGGGTTAACCAAACTTTAAGGATCACTGATGCACCTTGGGCATATGATTTACACATGCAAAAGAAGTCCAATGTCCAAAAGTTCTGTGATTTCCAATGGTTTATTTTTTGGCTAACAAGAAAACAAAATAACGAAGGAGATCTCAGCTCCTGCTGCCTCTCTTACGCTGGTAAAAAAACGATCAGCCCAACCCGGTGCATGCTGGCCTTCTGTCACCTATTAGCCCTTTTCCATTAGCCCTACTCTACTCTACTCAACTCTACCTGGCTCTACTCTGCTCGCCTTGTGCTGCTTTTCCATTAGCACCAGTTGCCTGCCCAACGGGGTGAGCAGCACTGCAGTGACGTCATTCTGAGCGCAACACAACAATCTGTTGGTTTTTGTCACTAACCGAGTAAAAAAGGAAAGCAGAAGAAGGCTGCAGGTGGTAAGAAGAAATACCCCTTGAGAAGCACAGGAGAGTTTTGGAATCTTTTAGTATGGACTCAGCTCGCTTGGAACCAGAGCGGAGTAGGTACTAAAACTAGCTTGTTTTAGGAGGTACCGGGCTAGTGGAAACACGCTGCTAATCGAGTAGAGCCAAGGCGTGGTAGTGGAAAAGGGCCATATATAACATCCTCAGTTTTTCATTACCAGACAAAGAAAACTAATAATATTAACATACAAAATATTTAATTATAAAAAGACTAGCCAAAATATATATATTGATATATCCAATCCCAAAAATCTAACTTAAATTAATTATAATAAAGGAAAAAGTAGCTAAATCTAACAACTAATACTTCAAATTACTTCCAAATTTAAATAAACCACTAAATACAAAAAATAAAACAAATAGCTCCAACACAGAGTAAAAGATTTGAACAGTTGTCACCTTTCAATCAGCTGATGAGATGTTCAAACTCAGAACTGAATACGTTTCCTGCAGCTGAGACAAGGGCAACGAATGACTGAGAAAGATGAAGAAAGCTCAAACACACCTGATTGGATCATTCTGCAGGTGAGAACAGGTAAAGTGTAAACAGGTGAGGCTCATGATTGGGTAATAAAGGCTTTGTGAGTAAGGACAGGGCAGGCAAACAGTCCAACGATCCATATCATTAAAAGATCCAGAAAACCAGAGAACTCTGCACAAAAGCCGCAAGGCCAATAACCAACATTGAATGCCTGTGACCTGTGTTACAAAGCAGCATCATTGTGTAGGACATCAGCACGTGGGCTCAGGAACACTTCAGAAAACCATCGTCACCCTGACACAGTTCATCTCTACATCTACAAGGTCAAACTCTACCACGCAAAGGCAAAGACAAACATCAACAACGCCCAGAAACACCGCCGGCTTCTCTGGGCCAAGCTCATCTGAGATGGACTGAGGCAAAGTGGAAAAGTCTGCTGTGGTCTGAGTCCACATTTCAGACTGTTTTTGGACATCATGGACGTGGTGTCCTCCAGGCTAACGAGGAAAAGGACCATCCAGACTGTTATCAGAGCAAAGGGCAAAAGACGGCATCTGTGAGAGTATGTGGGTGTGTTAGTGCCCATGGCATGGGTAACCTCAACATCTGTGAAGGCTGTCAATAAATTCAGGAATATTTAATGTGTTAAAAAAATGTCATTTTTTGTGTTTGAAAATGTCTTAGGATACAAACAAACTGACATGTTATCTAAAGATGTCAGAATATAGTTATTCATTTTACTCCTGAGTAGATAACTTAAACCTGTTTTTTATATCAGTTATATAAAAAAAATCACACAAACAGAATCATATTTACCATTTTTTCACAACAAATTTCCAATACAGGGTAAAAATAAAGGCTATTAGGACTCAACAAAAGCACCTACGACTTCAATGGTAGAAGTAATGGAAAATAAAGAAACAAAATTAATAATATAAAAAAGGAGAAAAGAACAATAATAAAAAGAATATGTATGAAAAAGTCATTAAAAAATCAATCGTATTAATTTATAGGATTAAGTTTAATATGTTTTCCTCAAAGGCGTCGCTCCACCTTTTAATAAATAAACCTCTCAGAGTAAGTTATTTTCTCCATCAGGTAGATTTTCTTTTTTCTGTCAATCCACATCTTGTGCAGTGGGGGAGATAAATTAGTTTGGATGGTTGAGTTTTCTGCTTTATTAACCCTTTAACTCCCTGCTGCACTGTTTGGCAGGTGTCAATAAATTCAGGAATATATAATGTGTTAAAAAATGCCATTGCTTGTGTCTAACACTGTCTTAGGATACAGAAAAAAACTAACAAACCAAAAGAACAGATATTTTCTTTGTGTGAGATTTAAAGGTTTAAAAAACTAAAAGCTAATATTATCATAATTACTAATAATAATATTAAATGCTTGATTATTTACTGATTTGAGCTTGTTTATTTATATCTATATGTAAACTTTAATTCATCATAAACATTTTTGTGCTTGTTAAACTTAATTTGATCTATTTTAAGTTGTTTTTTTTTTCATATTTTATTTTCGAACTTTTTCTAATTGATTTTGTCCCAAATATTTGTTCAGTTTTATGTCATCATGTAGTCACCTGTTTGCTTTGAAAACTTTAAATACCACACCAAGAAAAATTCTGGTTTTTGGGTTGTTTGTAGTTTTCTCTGTTCCCTGAAGTGTAAACGGAAAAAAAACAATGATTTGATTTGTTCTTTTTTTTCCTGATTTTTTCACACATTAAATATCCCTGAATTTATTGATGCCCTCTGCCAAACAGTTGAGCTGGGAGTTAAAGGGTTAATGCTGCCATCCAAGCAAAGTCTTTTTCAGGGACAGGTCTTTGCTGACTTTGGTGTGAAGTAAGGATCCGAGCAAAAACTCTGGTCAGTTTTCTTGTAGTGTGTGCCTGACTTTAGCTTCTTAACACAATCTCCAGCACACTTTGAGGGATCAAACTTTGTTCAAATGTCCACCCTGACTGAACAATGAACTTCTCAGGCCTTGTTTACACTTAGACGCTGTCACCTTAATTTACAACAACCCTTTTATGCTGCTTTCACACCGCAAGCGACCCAGCTACCAAAATCGTGTTGCCCACTGACGTAGCGTCGCGCGTCCATAAATACCTCATTTTGGTCACCGTTGCCGTCGCTCGGTGACGTCACATCCGCTCGAGTTTCACCGCGATCATATCATATATCATATAACAGGATGTATAAGCAGACATTATTCCAGCTGTATGCTTTTCATTCTCTTATCAAACACAAAACTCTGCAGCTGATGCCCTGCAGCAGCATCATCTGTGAGTTTCCCGCGGTCCGTCTAGGCGGAACTAATGTCCTCACTGACTAATGTTTCTCACACGGACATGGATTGTTACTCTGTAGTCCGCTGATTGATCAACTTTTTTTACTTTCACATTGCGCGACGAGCTATGTGGTAGTATGAAAAGCGGCTGTCGCATCGCGGGAGGGTTAGCTCCGCCCATCGCGGCTGTATATTGACTTTGCATGGAGAGTAATTGCCGAGGTAGTACAAGTAGCGTCCGGTGTGTACGCACCTTTACAGCGTGGTCATGGTCTCAGGAGGCCTCGCTGCACTTTCACTGTCCGTCACTGTTTACTGAGAATCCTATTAATCGCTAGGCGTCAGGTCTTAGCCTCTTAGCTGCAGACAAAGCAGCGCCCCGTGCTGAATCAGAGGCCCTAACACCGACTCAAATTGTCCATGAACGTGTTTATGTTTTATTGTGAAGGTAAATCCCTTTATTCTCTCACGACACTCCTGCGTGAGGTCACACCTCTTCTTCTCTCGTCCCACTCCCTCCTCTTCCTCCGTCTTCCTGCCTCGCCTGCGTGCATCGGTCATGACTGTCCTGACTGCAGGCTTTAGCCCAAACCCGTCAGTGACTCAGCACAGGAAAGGCGAGGGACGCAGGCACATGCGTGACCCCACATGAACGCCCTGTTAGATTCAAAATGGAGTCAGTTTGGCCCTGATAGATGAAGAGACGTGGACGGACGAGCAGACAGACAGACAGACAGACAGGTATAAAGTCAGGACCTGAGGACATTTGGGTGTGTTTACTAACCAGCAGGCTGCAGGCCAGGGGCTGCCGTGCCAGACAGCAGCGCTAACAGCTCGGCGGAGCATCCTGAGCACATAATTAGTAGTTTCAGGTGAGGGGAATATTGCTCCTGGATGATGATTTAATTGGGGAATGTAATGAATTAGCTGAGCTGCGTTGGAGCAGGTCTGCAGGCGGGGCAGGACTGTGGGTGGTTTCCTCTTCTCTTTCGATGGAAGACGTTTAAGAAGAATTATGACTGTGCACATATTTTCAGCTTTGACATTCATTCAGAGAGAATCATAAGTCTTAATCCTGTCTGATTGAGAGGAGCCATTTAGACTCATCACTGCTGCAGATAATTATGAATATACTTATAAATATACCCCCCTGCTTCATTAAAGGCTTAGAGCAGCTACAGGCATGGACTCTCTCTGTGGCTCAGTCCACGAGGGCTTGGGCTGCAGACCAGGGAGCGGCCCGTTTAATGGAAACATACCTGGAATTCAGTTTTATTAACTGGAGAGGTGCAGGCCTACGTTAAGGCCCTGCAGCTTTTACAGGAGCTGAAAGCGTTGGCCTACCCTCCCTCCAGATTTAGCTTTACACTGTAAAAGGGTTATTGGAAATTTTACAGTAACTAACTGGCAACAAGATGCCAGGAAGTTACTGTAAATGTCTTTACAGTAGCAGTGACTTTATTAATTTGCAACATAATTACTGTATTTTCAACTATAAGATAATTACTGTGTATTTATTCAACTTGTCATTACTGTAACCTGGTTTAGTACTGTATTTTCATTCAAAGTATCCTGATGTATTTTATTCCAGGCCTTTAAAATAAAAGTGACCTCACTATATATTTCAGTTTGTATTACTGTATCTTACTATTTCATTGTGTAAAAAAAATTACATACATCAAATTGTATGCAATCAAAAACATTTTATGAAGTATTTGTTCCACCCAAAAATGTGAAACCTTTGATAAAATAACTCCTGCCTGCTGTTGGCAGTTTTCCTGCAAATTGGACTTTTCTCTTAATCTTTTGCCCATTACAGTAACTGACTATGTTGACACTTTACATCAGGTAACTGTAGTTTTTATGGTAAAATGCAGTTTAGTTGATATAAATCTGTATCTTTTCCCACAAAAATGCCATTTACAGTAGTTTACTGTTTGTTTGTGTTTTACAGTAAGTAGCTTCAGATTTTATAATAAAATACGGCTAAGTTTAAAAAAAAATCAGTTACAGTGGGGTTATAGTGTTTTACCTACAATATGTTTCAGTTTTAGTCATAATTTAGTCTCTAAACTTTTTAAGTATTAGTCTAGTTTAAGTCGATGTAATCTACTGTAAATTAAGTCAACTTAAATCTGAAGTGTAAAGGGTAAGGCATTTTTATGTTTCCTTGAACTTCTGAAGTCTAATAACCCTTTACTGAATGTTAGTAAAGTTTGATCTACCAGAACTGACAACAAACAGTGAACCTGCTCTACGTGAACCTGCTCATCCAACCTTTAACACAACCAAAGTAGCAGTGATTGGATAGATTCATCACTTGTCTCTACTTCCTACATGACCAAATTAGGTCTGAGTGGATTAAGTCTGTCAGACATTTTATTTATTTTTTTTTAATTAATATTTTTGGGCATTTTGTGCCTTTATTGATAGGAGAGAGACAGTGGATAGGCTTGTGAAAGGGGGAGAGAGAGCAGGGGAAGACACTCTGCAAACTGGTCACAGGCAGGATTCAAACCTGGACCGGCAGAAGCATGTACATGGGGTGCTAACCACTACGCCAAACCAGCACCCCAGTCTGTCAGACATTTTAGTCTAGTTTTTATTTGTTGATGAAAAAGTCAGTTTAGGTTGGGTTTTTGTCCATGTGCTCTTGTTTTTAATTAGCTACTGTCTAGTTTTCATCAGGGGAAAAGGTTGTTGACGAAACTATTACGGAAATTAGTCAACAACATTAATATTGGATGATAGTTGAGAACCTTCCTGCGATCTTGTTCTTTCAGTCACTACCCACAACTCAAGACCATAGGTCAGAGTAGGAACAAAGATCGAGCGGTAAATCGAGATCTTTCAGTCGCATCACTGCAGATGCCGCGCCGATCTGTCGATTTCCCGCTCCATCCTTCCCTCACCCTGGTCTGAACTGTCGAAAAAGTTTAACTGCAGACATGCGCAGTGCTCAATCTGGCTGCTACTTCCGGTCCGCGGAACACTGCGCATGAGCAGGTCTGTGTGTGTATCAAAACGTTATTTTAACGGATTTATAAAAGAAAACATGTCTTTTAAAATGTTTTATAACCATTTGGATTTACTTCACATGCTAATAAGCCATCCCCTGGACCACTGCAAGGAGTATTTTGTCCACTTTCGTCAGTCCGGCTTTGACTCCTATTGACTTCCAGCGATTGAGCTAAGCTACCTACGGAGCTAACAGCTGGGAGCCAGCCACTGGACGCAGAGACACAAAAAGGTATTTTTGAGCTTGTCTCACTCTGTCAATGATGAAAGATGCTATGAGGAGTTTCTAAGTAATTACAAAAAATTCTTATTTTTAGATATATGCCTGATGGAAATACACACTTTAAGATGAGTTTTATAGCATCAAAATAGGTTATCTATAAATGCCATTCCTTAGCTTCCTGGTCGGGTCTTTCAGGAGAAGGAGCACACCTCAACCACGCCTCTTCCCATGTTTCTATAAATTCTAATCTGTCCATTTCCTCCCTTTGTTTTCTCCCCCTCCATGCGCGCCTCCCTCACAACCCTTTCTTTAAACCTTCCTCTTTTCCTCAGGGCCTTATAAACGGGGTTGGTCATGTCCGGGAGCTAAGGCAAATTCCTAAGAAATTTCCACAAACAGTTACCCACTTCACGTATCTGCTATGTTGCTTGTTATCCACTGAACATAATAATGAAATGTCAAATTCATCCTGTTAATGATGTGGTCTGAAACTTTTATAAAGATTGGCAGCCTTACTCAGCCTATACGAATCCTTTGTCTTGTCTCCGGGGGGGAAAGGGGAGGGCTCTGGTTTAATTATACTTTTGTATTTTTGATAAGTTGGAAAACTGGACCTCAAATCAAAGGTGAACCTCTGATCCAGTTTTTAGGAGCAAACTTCTCTTTCACTGTTTACTGCCAATCCAATGAATCGCTAGGCGTCAGATCTTACTCTCTTAATCCGGAGACAAAGAGGCCCGAACGCCGACTCAAATTGTCCATGAAGATGTTTACTTATCATTGTGAGGGTAAATCCCTTCTGCTCTCATAGACACTCCTGCGTGAGGTCACTCTTTCTTCTTCTCTGGTCGTCCTGGTTAGAAATGACCTTCTGGAAACATTTGGTGTTCGAGGTATGAAGACGAAGGGATCAGGAATGATCGAAACAACGTCAGAGATGTGTCAGCTCTCAGAGAAGCTCTACTTTTAATAGAAAGGATTTTTATTTCTGTTCAATAACGCCACACTTTTTCTGATCTGATCACTGGATTGACTCTGAAACTAAAGGACGTCAGTTATTCTCATGGACTTGTGCTTTTGCCCAGAGGCCTGTTAAAACAACAAAACTTCATTATTTCAGAAATCATTCAAAAACTGAAACACACTGGATAAACACTGTGAACAAGAATGATTAATTTAAACTGGATTAGCCTTTTATTACTCAATCTGAGCCTCACTGTGAGGAGTCATAAATTAACCCTTTAACTTCCAGCTCTACTGGAATTAAACTGGGATATTTGATGTGAAAAACAGAAAAAACAGAACGAATCAAATGATTGATTGATTCCATTAACACTTCAGGGAACAGAGGAAACAACAAATAAACCAAAAACAGATATTTACTTGGTGTGGGATTGAAAAGCTTTAAAAGCAAACAGGTGACTACATGATGACATAAAACTGAACATCAATTAGAAAATTTCTGTAAATAAAATAGCAATAAAAATAACTTAAAATAGATCAAATGAAGTTTGAGGAGCACAAAACATGTTTTTGATTAATAACTTATGGACACACCTTCTCATTCGACGTGTTCTCTTTGTTATCATCACTATTTACATTGTAGATTCTCACTGAAGGTATCAAAACTATGAATGAACACAAGTGGAATTATGTACTTAACAAAAAAGTGTGAAATAAATGAAAACATGTCTAATATTCTAGTTTCTTCAAAGTATCCACCCTTTGCTCTGATTACTGCTTTGCACACTCTTCATTCTCTTTATGAGCTTCAACAGGTAGTCACCTGAAATGGTTTTCTCTTCTCAGGTGAGCCTTTCCAGGGTTAATTAATGGAGTTTCTTGCCTTATTAACGACGATCATAAACTTTCCGAGGGGCAGTTTTTTTTGACATATTATTCGTAACTTAAAAGTTACAGTGTCAGGGCATAACAGATGTATCTCATTCATCAATCCTCTTTATATTAATATATATATATCAGGGGCATAGAATTGGGTAGGGAAGCTAGAGACACATCCCTATCAATATAATGCCACTACCACATAGTCCCTTACATAAAACACAAGCATAGAATATAACGTTATAACTAAAAAATGCTTATATTTAATGCCAAAGAGATACTTAAAGAGGTTATTTTATTAATTATCCATGTGTTATTGTGTATTGAAAGGCAGAAACCGTTTAAGACCAACAATTAAAGTTTGTGGGGAAAATACACAATAAAACCTCAGATTAATAACATGACTTTATACATTCATATTGTTAGAGATTACACTTATCGGTAGTCCTTTTTTGGTTTTGGTTCTGTATTTATCAGATTATAACTATACCATCAAAATATCTAATCGATCCCAAACTGTCCCACTGTTTATGTATCATCCATCTATATATTTCTGTCAAGGAACAGACAGTAGAGATTTAGAGTAATTTTTTCTGAATATGATTGTTTTTTTTATCAGCTCTACATGACATTAAAAACAGTCATAAATGCAAAACACAGTAAATGACAGTACTTCTTGTTTAAGGTTTAAGGTTCTCCATCGGGTTAATTTCTCCAAAGAAAAACTTGCTAAAATATACCCGCAATTGAATAATAGGTGTGACAGATGTAACAACATCCCTGCCAACTAAACCTGTATGTTTTGGTCGTGCCCTGTTCTGGTAACCTTTTGGACAGGGATCTTTAAAATGCTATCACAGGCACTTGGAGTTAACCTCCCAACTGATGCAGCTTTATTTGGTATCATCGAAAAACAACATTGATCTAAGAAAGAGACACAAAGACATTATTGCCTTTACAAAACTCCTTGCACGCAGAAGAATATTATAACACTGGAAATCACCGAATCCGCCCAAATTATCCACATGGTTAAGTGACTTTATTCAGCTAGAAAAGATGAAATATTCACTGAGAGTAAATAAGAGCAAATTTAATTTAATATGGGACCCAATTCGAACATATGTAGGTGGACTGGATGTTTGACCAGACAGCATTTAGTTTGCTCCTCCTGTTAGAGGGACCTGTCTTACACTAATTCCAGTCCATCTCAACATCCCATCTCTATACCTGTTTCTTCTCCTAAATGTTGGTACCACTCCCAAAATATTTTGTGTACTATTATTTATTTATTACTTTCATTTTCTTCTTCTTGCCCTCACTTCAATTGTATTATCTTGTACTAATTGGTTCCTAAGTTGATAAAAGTATGACCTTTTTTAAAATCTACTTCTTTTTTTATTTTTCTTCCTTCCCTTTCATTTCATCCTTACATGATAAAACTGCTTTTGTATGTACATGTCTTGTTTTATAACATAATTCTTTATTATTTATGTATACTTGGCACACTTTACAGTGAATATCCTACATGTATTCGCATATACAAAAATAAGGTATAGCATATGCTCACCTGAAAATGCTTTGTTATTTTGATCCACGCCAACACTTACACATTGAGTCATGAGTCCTAGGTTGTTTTTTTTTTTTTTTTTTTTTTTGGTAAGTATCTTGTCAATAAGTGCTTGTATATTTCCAAATAAAAATTACATATAAAAAACAAAAAAAAACAAAACATCAACTTTCAGGAGTTCCATCTTGGTGTGCTTTTCTGTCCCCACCAATGTCAAAATCAAACCTACACCCTTAATATATATATATATATATGTTGTCCAGTTAATGTGTTGTCCTCTTCTGTCCTTCTGAAATCAGACAATTTTCCCACTCTTCAACAAATTGTGTTTCATGTAATCTTAATTTGTGTGTGAATTTCTCCATTACCAATATTTCTTTGACAGTGCTGCCCAGTCGGTCTGGTAATTACTTTTTTACTTGCTGATAACAGTATTCTAACAAGGTGCTCCTCTGTTCTGGGTGTTATATCGTGTGATAAATGTTTCAAACTGAAGTCACGTTTTGATTTATGATGTGAATGTGACTTCGTAGTTCTGGTCCAACATACATAAAACCTCCCGGTGGAACAAGCGTATCTGCAGACATCCTGTCGGCCATCCCCTCGCTCTTTATCAGCTGCTGTGTTGTTTCAGGGTCCCACAGATGGAGCAAGGGTGTTTGATATTTTAACAGAGAACTTTACACTCCAGATAAACTCTCTCTTATTTCCTCTGAAAACACTTACTCATTGTGAACGTCGTGTTCTGACTTTGAATCAGACAGTTCAGGATCAGGACTTTTATTGGACTCAAAGAACAGAAATATGAAATAAATGTAAATATGCTCAAATTAATTAATATGATCACCAAGAAAGAAACTAGCCATTGATTTAAAACCATTTTGACTCAAGTGACGGCGATGTGCTGAGTGAGAGGAAAACTTTACGACTATAGCGGATGGAAAAACTGCTGTGGAAACTGAGGACAAGCTTCTTTTAAGAGTTCAGCTCTCTCAAACTGTCATCTTACATAAATATTTCTGTATGTGAGACTCAATAATAGCACTAATATAACATTACTTTTACACCATTACATATATTTCCCCAAAGTAACTGATTATTACAGCTGGTTCATCATTTAGTTATTTTTAACATATTATTTTGTTTGTAATTCAGCAAAAAAGGGATGTCAGCATGTCATTGAGACATATTTAACACCTTTTTTATCATCAGACCAACAAATGCAGGATTTGTCACACTCCAACTTCACATTTTAAACCAACACTATGTAGCTTTTCAAACATATTATAATCCTTCGATATTCATTGTGATGGTCCACCACTTTACAATGAGTTCAATGAAACCTCTGTCGTGGTCTGTATCCCTTTAACTGGCGCTATGTAACTTCGAGGTGGATGGTAGGAACCCTGCCACACTAAAAAACTACACGTTTGGACTGCTTTACGGCATACGTCACTTCCCCCGATTCCCGATTCGTTTAAAACACGGAAGTCTCAGCGAAAGCCAATCGCGGAGCTTTAACCATGGCGGAGGCAACAACGTCAGGAAGAGAAAAGTTTTGTCGGAGGATACAAAACAAAGAAAGCGAGAGAAAAACAAGCTGAATGCTCGGACCAGAATAAACATCGGTTCGGCGTTCACTTGCTGGCGTGAAATAAAAGACGAGGAGGGATGTCCGACTGCTATCAGGTATGTTGGGACTAATTTATGACGAAGTTCCTCAAAAAACTTGACAGGAAAAAAGTACAGCACAACAAATCCAGAACGTACCAGTATGTAGTTTTGTTCAAACCTATTTCAAGTGTGTGATATTGCCAGCTCGTCGTTGTCTTTACTTTTATTCACTTTATCGCTTCAACAGGACGGGGGCGACTTCACGGTAATAAAACCAAGTTGAACTTAGCGATTTTTAACATCGTCATTTAGTCAAAAATAAATACATTACCTCGTCGCTATCCATCCTGCAAACAGCCGCTGAAGACAGAATACTTTTAGCGAAGTCCTGGCTTCTGTGATTCGCATACAAAACAAATGCACGCGACCAGCAGATCTGTATCCTTACGACAGTATGCACGCGCTAGAGCTCATGAGTAGTTGAGTTCTCGCTCCGGTCAAGCGGAGATCTTACGTAGTGCTGCTTTAACCCATTAACTCCCTGCTCAACTGTTTGGCAGAGGTTAATAAATTCAGGAATATCCAATATGGTTAAAAAAAAAAGAGTATATTTTTATACAAAAAACAAAAAAAAACAAACTTAAAGGAAACCAAAATAATCAATGTTCTCTTTGTGTGGAATTTAAAGGTTAAAAAAATTTAAAGTTTTCATTAGAATTACCATGATTATTATTTTAAATATTCATACTACCAATCACTGATATGATTGATTGATATAAAATTGTTTATTCATTAAAAACATTTTTTCTATTTTAATTTTTTTTATCACTACTTTATTTACGCACATTTTTGCCTTTACTGATGGAATTCATCCACATTTTTCCAAATTTTTGTGTGTTTTTATGTCATCACTTTACCAAATATTAACTGTTTAAACCTTTAAATCCCACACCAGGAACATATCTGGTGTTCGGCTTGTTTGTAGTTTTGTCTGTTCCCTGAAATTTTGAAGAATCATATCAATGATTTGATTTTTTTTAATTTTCTAAATGATTAAACATCCCTGAATTATTTGATGACCTCTGCCAAACAGATGGTAGTTAAAGGGTTAAATCAGAGCTGCTCAGTCTAAAGTAACTTTTCCAGGCCCCTTTCACAAAAGTGTCTCATTTTTACATTTCTGTTCAGTCAAAATGCCGAAGAACTCAACATTTTCTACAAAACAACGAGTATTTCTAGGTCCGCTGTTTATTAAAAAAAACAAATAAATTTCTCTGCATCCTGATGTAGAATAATATTCAGAATTTGGTGCTTTGGTGAAATGAATATCAGACAAAGAGCTTTGCAGTTTATTTTATTTAATTATTTGTCATATTAACCCTCTGATGCACCTCCAAAATACTCATGTCAATGCCCCTTCACACAAAACCAAGATATAAAAGTTTGTTTATTCATTTTCAGGAGTTTTCTTCCATAAGTCTTTAAACAAGCCTCAGTTTGACCATGCATACCAAATATTTAATTATTAACACATTCACCTTTGAATTGCCAAGTTAGTGTGTTTGACCTCTTCTGTATGAAGCAGGTATTTGCCAAACTGGTTTAAAAGTGTTTCAATGAGCTTTTTTTATATTCATTAACAGATTTATTTCATGTGGCGTTGTTTACAGAATATTAAGAATGCCCTACCTTAGATAAAGAAAAATAAATAAAAGTTTAAAAATGTACTTTTGTAAACATGCTGGAGTGCATCGGAGGGTTCAAAACATTTACTGTGGAATTAGCTGTATCTTTATATTTTTTATTTAGAGAGGCTACATTGAATTCAGGGGGCTTCAACCTCCATAAAGGGGTCTGAGGTCGCCTGCAGAGTCCCCCTGATAGTCCAGTATTCTCTCTCTGTCTGAGTTAGAGCTCCTGTCCCTTTAAGGCTCACCCTGTCCGCCCTGGTTAACCAGCCTGCTCTGTGGTAACATGTCAGTTCAGCTTTGCTCTGTGCCATGTTGTCAACAACTCTGCATTCATTCAGACATCTTTGCTCTGATCTGTGCTTGCTACTGCGAGGCAATAGGCTTAAACTGATGATGAAACGATGGGCTAAAATGTTTTTTAATTAATCAATAGTCTTCTTTTTTTAACTTAATCCTGATATTCGTTATCTATTGAGGTATAAAACATGTCAAACAGCCCGGGAAAACATTCACATCTCCAGAGCGAAACTTAATTTAACTTAACCCAGATTTTTCACATTTAAATGGTTGACAGCGGTTTTAATTCCAGTTTTAACTAAATCCAGATGAACTATGTGGCACAGGACCTGCTGTGGTGAAGGCCCCTCTGACTTGGGTTCACATTTTCTTTTTTTCTTTTTTTTTATGTATTTTTTTGGGCATTTTGTGCCTTTATTGATAGGAGAGAGACAGTGGATAGGCTTGTGAAAGGGGGAGAGAGAGTAGGGGAAGACACTCTGCAAACTGGTCACAGGCTGAATTCGAACCTGGACCGGCAGAAGCAAGTACATGGGGTGCTAACCACTCCGCCAAACCAGCACCCCTGGGTTCACATTTTCTGCTGCACTTCTCAGGTAAAATACGACTTAATATGTTGGATCAATGGCTGAATCAGGCTGCCCTGTTCAACATCTGCATCGTGAACCAAAATGGCGGCTCATGGTGAATTATTCTAACACAAAACAAATTTTATTGATATATTAAATACTGTTGTACCCAGTGTTGGGCACTACCTTAAAAAACAAATTAGTTATAGTAACTAGTTACTCTCCCAAAAAAGTAACTGAATTACTAATGGAATGACTCCTTCATAAATGTAATTAGTTACCAGGTAAAGTAACTGATGTGTTACTTTTCTGTAAAAATCTTTTCCTCTTGAACTGTGTGTCTCCGTCTCTGTGTCCTTCCTTGTTGTTACCTGCTGCAGCAGCTCTGACATCATCAGCAGAGTTCTCGCTGTTTTTGGTCTCTAGATTTTAGATTTACTAACAACAGACAAACACTTTGCTTTAGGACATAATGGACACTTCACATGTGTGTTCTTGACTTTTACTTCTTTTACTTCCATCCTGAAAACTCCAGTTTTAACTCCACAGACGCTCCAGACTCACCGCTGCTGCAGCTAGCTGTGTTGCCAGATTTTGTGATTGAAATGAGCATTTTTAAAGAGAGAAAACTACATGAAGCATGTTTTAATTCTTATCAACGTTACTTTTCAATTTCAAAGTGATATTTCTTCTTTTTAGTCGCTTAATTTACTTATTAAACATCCTTTTGATTGGAGGTGGAACATCCTTTTCTTTATACAGAAGTGAAGGGAGGGGCTTCTGTTATTTATAACTCTGTTACTGCTAAACAGTCTAAACTTGATTTTTGTAACCAAACAGACACGCCAGGATTTTATCTAAGTTTATCTTAATCCTCTACAGCTTTATTATGGTGAAAACAGCCGTAGCTACATTAGAAATCAATTTAATTCTGTCTGTAAGGATTTATTTTAGGTGGAAACGCCATTGTTTCAGTAAATTTTAATTTGTGTTTGATCGGGATAACATAATTTGTATAACTTCTGAACTGGGTTTATATTGATGGTTTGTGGGCACAACAAGCCCAAATGAGTGACTGCACTATTGGAACAAGCCAAAAAACTGCAACCCACAATTCCCAATATACACATGCAAGTTAGAAAAAGAAGAAGCTGAAGGTCGCTTATGATAGGCAGACCTGGCAACTCTGGCTTCGACTTTTCTCGTCTGTCTGTTAGCGGTGCAGCTCCTGTCTGAGCAAGGCAGGTCGGATAACATCGGTGCAAAGTAACACGCCACATCTCACTGTCAGTAACGACGTTGTAATGTTTGAAAAAGTGATTAATTAGATTACCTGTTACTGGGAAAACATAACGGCGTTATAGACAACACTGGATGTACCACTTAGCTCATTCAAATATATGTCTTAAAAACTCAATATATATCTCCCAGCTCTAGTGTGACATCACACTGGTAGGTCTTTTCAGGGGGGCTGGGGAATGAGACGTTTCAGTTGCTGCCAGTGTGGCTGCTGCAGACTGTGGTTTGTTCAGAGAATTACAGGAGACATGCTAAACCTCAAAAAGCAGAATAAGGCTCTTTAATGTCACTTTTAAACACATTTTCCTTTTTATACATAATAAAAATGTTTAAGGTGTTTCCATACATCAGTAAGATCAGGAATTCCTGCAACATGTTCACATTTTCCCAAAACCCCGTTAAAAAGCACGTAGTTAAAAACACAAACAGAACAATAAAAGTAAAGGCATGCAGCAAAGCATTGTGGGTGCTGATTGTGAGTACATAGGGGTGGATGTACTGTCCGTACTGAGAGCTTCAGTGTAACATTCCTGTGCCGTGCAGCAGCCTGCGGGGGCGGGTGTAGTGTGTCAGATTCCAGGCCTCACTGCTGCAGGTGTAGGTGTAGTGTGTAAAATTCCACTGAGCGCCGCAGAGAGCCATCGAGTGGTTGTCGTGATAACACCCGGCGCTCCACCCGCCCCCTCCTCGCTCCGACCGAGCCACTTCAGTGTGCAGGGGCGCTAGAGGAGTCCAGCCTTCACAAATAACACGCTGCACCGTATCATAAGGCAGCCCGGGGCAACCCGGTCAGGAAAATAAACACACCTTTATCCCATCGGGAAGACACGGCGGGATTGTTTCCATGGAGACAAGTTTTGTTTTTCCAAAATGGAGGTTTGAAGTGAGCCACGCCCCGCGGAGGAGGGGAGCAGCGCTGGGATGTTTGAGGTATCCAGAGGGGCGCACTTAGCCTCGGCGTGTTTAGGAGTTGCCATCAAACAATCCAACGGTAACCTGCTCCATGTTTTCAAACAGGGTTACATGTTTGGACGAGCCAACCGGGGAGGGAGAAACAAAAGGCAGAGATTTGCATGCCATCACGGAGGAGAGGGACATGTCGAGTCTGTCTGCAGCACGTCGAGCAAAAAATAATAAAGCGAGAGATGGAGATGTTCAGTTTCATTTCTGGAGAAAATACGACTGATTTCCTGTCAATAAAAAGTCCTTTAAGAGTCCCGCTGCAGGTTTCTGAGTGTTAATCTGAAATAAACGCTGGAGTCCAGCAGCCACACTACAGCTCTGCTGTGAGGTTAATGAATGTGATCACAGGGTTTAACCAGGAGGCTTCAAAGCTCTCCACGAGGACGACTAAGACTGCACAGGTAGAAAAAGTCTCTTCAGTCCTGGACTGAGCTACTGCTGCTGGCTCCAGGGCTTCACTCGAGGCTCCCTCTTCAGAAACTTCTTCTTCGGGATCTCGCTGAGGGAGAAAGGAGCAGGGCGGCAGGCCGGGTTCTCCTTCCTCGCCACGATGCAGTCCTTGATGGCATCTTTGATCACCTACAGGCACAGAAGAGTCAGGTTAAAGCACGGGAATGCTGTTTTCAATCATCTTTAGAATGGCATCTTGGAGCCTGAAAATGAACATTGTAAAAACCAGTGCAGAGTGAATGAATCTCAAAACACCACCTGTGTGTTTTTGTTTTTACCACAAAGTGACCCTCATATTAAATCCTTGACCCTGAAAATCTTGGAGTCATTCTGAGATGATTAGTAGTTTGACGACTGTTAAGGAAAACTGAATGTTCACAAAAGCTGATGATCTGGATCAACACTAAAGTCTAATCATTTTAAATTGGGCCATTTGAACATTTCCGTAATATCAGCAAAGTCCATTCAGTATTACAGTACATACCACAATATATCACGATATCACAATATTGTGATATATTGTGATATTCTACAGTTAACTAAGAAAAACTAGAGATGGTGTTTATGTAAATCACACAATATTACTCAAAACTACAACTTTTCTGTGTTATTGTTTTAAAATATGTCAAATGCAGTGTTACATACATACACTTAATCCAAATAACAGAGTGCATCAAGTCATTTAAACTAATGTTGCAAAGAAATTATTCTTGTTTTCCCTTAAACTCAGTATTTAAAACATCCTAACCTGCAGTGCAGCTCAAACTGAACACACGAGGAACACTCTGAGTTACTGACAGAACAACAGTAAGAAAAAAAAAATCACATTTTTCTCTTCTCTGTCTGAACTGAATAAACTGTATGAAAAAAAACGTACGTAAGTATTTATATGTTGTATTTTATTTCCAACTCTGATAAAATATGAGTTTTTGTTATTACAAAAAATCGATATAAGGATTTGAAATATCGATTTTGTATCAGTGGTCAAAATATCGTGATATATTGCTGTATCGATATTTTTTCCACACCTATATCCAGTACCTTTGTCAACTCTTGCTAAAAAAACAAATAAACAGTCAAATACTTCACCCCTTTGGCAGAGGTTAAGATGGTGGGTACGGTGTCGTGTTCTTGCTGCAGAAGCTCCTAAACTTGTTTTGGCTTAAGCAGTAAAATCTTCTCCTCCTCTGTGACCACCGACACAGACAACACCAAATGCCACATGATCTTCACCCTTGGGGATTGTTTTTATGTGCTTTTCTTTTTCTGATAATCTTGTCCATGTTTATACACGTGACATGATCATCAGGATTGTGTTTCTTTTTTATTGATCTTATTATTTTCAGCAACTCCGCCTGGGTGCAGCCTTCGTGGGTACACTCAGCCGGTCTCAAGCCCGGATAAAGGAGGAGAGTTTGGCATGGGGCTAACACCCCCATCCTGTATATATAAAAAAAAAAAACGTTACAGAAACCGCAAGGTGGCCCCTTGTTCTGTAAGGAATCAAGAGGCATAAGTCAAGTAAGTCAAGTCATTATTTTCAGCTCTGCAGTAAGTCTGAAACACTGTACGAACAAAAGTTACACTCAGAGTATTACCGGCAAAAAATGTCCCATTGAAACCCATTCAAACTGCAGTTTTTGACCTCCTTTCTATTTAAACATAAAAAAGTGTATTTTATTTTATCTAAATGGCAATATGGGCTTTCACTTGGAGTTAATCAGTTTTACTGCTCTCCACCAGGTGGCGTCATTTTAATCATCTAAAAATTAGTCCGTATAAAGCAAAAAAAATCGATAAAGTTATGCAGGGTGTTTCCTGTTGGATAAAAGTGTAGTTATTTTTTTTCAAATCCTAGCAGAAATCATCACAATGACTGTTGGAAACAAACTAAATGATCATTTTGGGCTGGTTGATAATGGCAAAAATCATAACAGTGATTATTTAAATAGATGTTGAACTCATGATTATGAAACACGCTGATTTAAAAACCCACGTTACATGATTTTTAAAAAAAAATGTTATATCCTAATCCGGATAGGAAATGCCTTTTATTATGTAGAAGTAAAGCTTTTCCTCTGAGATAACTTCTTGCAGTTTGGGAAAAAATGTCTAAACCCACTAAAAACTGAAAAAGATGTATCAAAAGGAGGACGGCAGAACCAAAAAGTGAGAGTAAAAAAAACTGAAAAACACACCGGGCCATGGACTCAGTGGTCAAGTGACTTTCTTTTATTTCAACACGGGTGCTGTGAGGCATTCAGGAAAGTTTGAACACTGACCTCCCTGTAGGATTAGGACTCTGCATCACGTTGCATCAGGGGGGAAGTGAGTCAGACCAGGAGAGAGAAAGTCAGCCTGACCTCTGGGTGACACACCTCTACCATAAACCTGAACTAACTTGTACCATTTGGTTCTAGTGGCTTTTTTGGTGCTTGAAATTTTTGATGTTGCACAATAAAAAATAGCTGTGATGACAGGATGATGCAAAAATGTGAAACAGCCTCCCTGACAATAGAGAGGAGGGAAAGTTTATTTAAGCACCAGAGGATGTTAAAAAGGGTGAGAAGACTTTTATTTAAGATCTAAAGCAACACAAATCACTTAACTGGAATGTTACCGATATGCATTCCAAAGCCATTACTGCAAAGATATAATAACATGATAAAACATTTTCTTTGGAAGAGAAAAAAGCCTAAAAAAAAGGGATGGGATGAAATATCGTTTGGCAATATATCGCGATACAGTACGTGACGAAATGCATCAAGTTTGGAAAAATGGATCGCGAAATAAAGACGTCACGTCCGGTAATAGCGCATGTGACCAGAAGTGACGGCACCAAACATTAGCACCAACTACCTTGCCTCCAAAAAAGCCGAATGATGGAGTCAAATGAGGTCAAAACTGAGGACGCTTCGCCTGGATACAAGTCATCTGTCTGACAGTATTTTGGCTCTCATTAAAAAAGATGAAGACGGCAAAAACAAGCCTACCGCTCGTTAGCATACACTCTCTCTAACCTCTCTAGGGTCAGAGAGAGTGTTATTGTTTGTGTTTGGCCTGTTAGGCCTTGTGTTTTCCTGTGTGCAACTCAAACAAAAATAAATAAGTTGTAATTGCACGGTAATATTTTTTCTTTTTTACTTTTTTAATATTGTATCATGACGTATCGTATCGTGACCTGAGGTGCAGCGTATTGTGAGTTTAAGTGTATCATCCCATCCCTCCTAAAAAACATCTGGATAAACTTTACCAACCTAAAAAAACGGGGTGTCTATCTCTTCAAAACTTAGAATATTACGGTGTTTCTTTTGAAACGGCTCAACTTGCAAATCACTGGGTAGATATTAACCCAGAAATGGACTGGGTCCTGATTGAAAAGGAACTCGCTTTTCTATTTAAAGGTGCTATGAGGAGAATCTATTTCCAGCGACATAAAGACTTTGCTACTCATGAGCACGCGCACGACCTCGTAAAGACGTGACCCGAGCCAAAGCGTGTGTTTGTTGTGATGCTAATGAATGCAGCTCTGACCTTCCTCAGAACTCTGCATTGCTTGACAACTTCTTTTTTCAACAACTTACAGGATGCAAAGCGACAACGTAATGTATCTCTTTCTAGTTACGTAGTGGTAGTTTTTGATGGGTGTCGCTGGAAATAGATTCTCTTCATAGTACCTATAAGCTCCACCCACTCACATAAAAAAAGTTATTGCCTTTTCCTCTTTATTAGCTAGATGAGCAATTTTGTTTAAATGAAAAGATGAGACACCTCCATCACACAACCAGCGGCTGAGAGATGTGGTGTACAACCTTAAGCTGGAAAAAAAAAGATGCACCCTTAACAGCTCCTGTAAGAGCTTCTATAAAACCTGGGATCCATTTATGCAATATGTGAAAAGCTTACCCGGTCTGGAGCTTTAAATTAACAGTATTTAAGAGGTCTTTTACTTATGGCAAATTCGAATGCACATTATTCCATTAAATTTATTTATTTATTTTTTGGTCTTTTCCTAAAGTTTTTGATTTCAGTTACTACGTGTTTGTTTATATACAGGCATACATATGTATATGTGTGTTTCGCATTTATGTGTGTGTATATACATGTACATAGGTATGTATGTGTATGCGTATATGTATATATATGTTAGGCCTGTGCTCAAAGTATCAACACGGCAAAATATCGTCACGCACTCCTTCGGGATACGAGTATCGATACGGATTCTACAGAATCGATACGGCCTAAATATTCTGACAGTTGTTGTCGATACACTTTGGCTAATGTTAACAGTGGCACAGTTCAAGGTAGAAGACGAGCTACATAATGAAGCATATATTCTAAATTTGATCTTAGGTCTACCATCTTTGAGGATCTGAATTTATGTCTCTCAGGTTGTAGAACCACTTAAAACTCATCCTTGTTCTTTTTCTTCTTTTAAGAAAAAACGAATTCATAATCCATGTTCACAATTTACGTGCATTGGGATATGTATTGTATTGTGAGGTTGCTGGAAATACCCAGCCCTAATACATATATACATATATATGTATATTTTCTTTTCTTTTCCTATCATTATTATTTATTTATTTATCTAGATGTATGTTTCTAAGGCTCTGCGCTGTAATGCTGTAGAAATTAAAATCTTATATGAATAAAGTGTTAAAAAAAAAACACATTATACAGATGTGAGGTTGATTGATAAATGAAAGAAAGACAGAGAATAAAAAACAACAGAAACTCTTATGCGGCATATCATGGTCCAGGGCAGCCTCTGTTTCATAACAAACCTTTGCAGCCTCTATAAAAGTCAAATATTCTGAAGGTGACTCAGAGTTCAACTGTTTAAGCAAAAGAACTCAGATTACATAAAGATAAACCGGAAAGAGAAGAAATGCATCTCTGTGTGGAGAGTTAACATGATACGTACGTCAGCTTCACTGGAATTCAACAGGTGGTTTTGGAAAAGCTTTGTCCACGTCTTTGTAATCAATTAAAAATAAAGCAAATCACTTTTAGATTTTCTGGGATTGGCAGTTCAGTACAAACACTGGGGGAAGATTACTAAACACTCAAAGATTCTGTTTGGTATGAATGTCACATTTAATTTTAAATCCTTTAAGTTGGAACATCAACGATGGGAAACTTTTGACTATTTTAGTGGCAGCTAGTAAAAAATCTAGAAAATGGTTAACCCTTAAACTACCAGCTTAACTGTTCGGGAGAGGTCATCAATAAAAACATTTCTATCTAATGTTTAAAAAAACAGAGCAAATCAAATCATTGTTTGATTCCATTAACATTTCAGGAAACAGAGAAAACTACAAACAAACCAACACCCAGATATTTTCTTTTTCAACCAATCAAATCCCGTCGCCATTCTGCCCACCTCCTGCGCGTACATTTTGCTGGCGTGCACAGACTCGGTGCGTGTAGCCGAGCTGAGAGGGATCAGAGTCCGCTGGAGAATGCTTACCTGACAAGTTTTGTCTTTGAAAATAAGGGAAGCCAGCTACGAGCCGTCCCACAACCCCAACCAAGCTCCAGTATCCCTCACATTTTAAGACAGATGTACAAGAAATCTAAAATAAACTCTTTGTGTTTCTAAGTTTGTTCTGCTGCTCTATTCTCGCGATAGCTGCCACCCAGGCTACTGCAGGTGGACGTTCTCACCAGGCTTTTTCTTCTTCTTTGGTTTTATGGTGGTTGGCATCCATCATTTTGGAGCATTACCGCCCCCTTCAGGCTAGAGACAGAGTTCAGTTTGGAGAGGCAGAGGAATGTTTTTATTATTATATCATCACACAGGAGATTTACAGGAGAATACTGATACAGGAGGACGACGGAAAAGAGGATAAAATACGTAAAAAACGGTAGTTTCATGGTCAAAACCGGAGACTTGACAGCTATGTGGAGAATGGCAGAGGAACTACCTATACCCCGATCAACATCGGGCTGTGAGCACTAACTAACTTTACATGTTTGTTTGTTTAACTTTACTGTGATAATGTTTTGGTGTTTTCTTACCGCTGACTGAGACATGACTTGGTGTAGTGTAGAACAAAAACATGCTGAGGGTTTGGAGTTGAATCAGCCGCGCACGTGCATGGGGGGGGCATTTTGGAGAAGTGGTGGGAGGGGTTAGACAGAGTCCTGAGGAGATGCTACATTCAAATTCATGCTAGTTTTCCAAAATTAACAACCCCAGCTTTAAACTCGCCCGCCCCTGCTCACATTAACACTCTAAAAGCTAAGAGCTCTAAAAGCTGGACTCACCTCCAGGTTGTTGAGCGTGTTGAACTCCATCAGGTCGTGCAGGCGGGTGAAGGCCTCGTTGGAATACTGGAAGTTAAAGGTGGAGAACGGGCTCTCGGGGTCGTCGAAGATGTCGAAATCAGCCAGGTCCCTCTCCTGCTCCGTCTCTCTGGGAACTCCTGAGGGGGGAACATGGAGCAGAGATGACTAAATAAAATAAAGTGTTGAATATGTGGTGGTGGGTCTAATGACAGCAGAGAACGACCGTCCAGAGGAGATCAGGTGTGTGGAGTCTTCTGCTTCTTTAAAGTCACTTTTAAAAAGTCACTTTTATAGATTGACTTTTATGTGACGGTGTCTTTTAAAGTCTTTTATCCTCTCTTTCTCTGTGTTTCAGTCTTTTTAGCCTTTTATTTGTTAGTACTGCTCTGACCGTTTTAGCTCTTTTGGTTTAATTGATTTCTTTATGCTATGTTAACAGACTGGTGTCTTTATTTACTTTTAATTCTGATTGTTTTATTTTTGTTTCACCTTACGTTGTACTCTTAATCTATTCATAGATAGCTTCAAAGCTCATTGTTTTATTGTTCTGTATCTTTCTTATTATCCCCCCTTCTTTTATATATTTTATTTATGTTATTATTTCATTTTATTTATTGGATATATGGATTTACTCAATGGCCCTGATGTACAGTAATATACTTGTTTGAAAACTAGAGAAAGTCAGAAGTGAATTGTTGCTACAGAGCTTGTCGGGAATGTACCAGTAAGATCATACATCGGCATCAGAAAAAATCTATTTTACATATTTCCAGATCCTCTAACAGTTATGATTAAGTTGAAAGAAATAAATTCAATTAAAAAATGATAACACTTCAGAATAATGATCATTTATAAGTCATTTATAAGCTTTTAGTAGATATTAGCAGATCGTTCATCAATCATGAACAAACTCAATATATACATTTGAAAATGATTATTAAATCATTTACAACTTAAATTAAAAGACATCCATAAGCTATTAATAGGTATTAGCATGGTTAACCAATCATGAAAAAATGATTTGCAAACTAACCCTAACCCTAATGATTTCATAATCATTCATAAATGATTTAATAACCATTTACAAATATATACAAGTGTTTTTTATGATTTGTTAACTTTTCACTAACATGTACTAATAGTTTATAAATGTCTTACAAATTATCATTATTCTAAAGTGTTACCTAAAAATGTATCTATGATTCCTCAGAAACGGGGTCAAGCATCTAAATTTTGCTCTCTGTGATGTTTTCAAAAAAACAAAACATGACAAAACAAACAAAAAAAAAAAGCTGCAGAAATCAAAGAAATCCATTCATGCCTAGTATAACCTTAAACAGGCAAGTCAACCAGCTGGTTGACCAACATATCTGCTTCTAATTGGGTGATCTGAAATAAAACCTGAAATATTGATAAATGAACAGCGAGGAACGCAATTTTACCAACAGATAATTTGATGAATATATTTTTCTTAGTTTCGAAGTAGGATTGACAGAAATATTGTTATCGCATATATATCGAGAAATGGAATTTTGTCCATATCGTTCAGCCCTATTTGGAAGTCAAAGGGTTAACTCTCATACTCTCAGTGAGAGCAGTCTGCAGTGAAACACTGAGACCTTATCGCGCTTCAGTCTGGAAGTTTTCACATCAGTTTGGCAGTGATGTGAAGGTTTTAAATTCTTTAAAACGTTCTTACTCTTCACTACAAAGTCAAAGTATCTGCTTTGCCTCTTTATAATCCGACAGTGAAGGGTGGAGTGTTTCAGGAATTGAACCCCCGAGATCCCTGGGAGGCTCAACAATTGTCCCAGGTCAGCTCTAGTTTCATAACTGCAGGTTTAACACGTTTCTGATGCTGGGAAAGCAAATGTACCAAACGGACCCTATAACATCATGTACTGCTCGCACAGGACGTCCATATATGGTCGTACATCCGTCAGATGTTCTTTAGGTCCTGCTGCAGAAAGCTTATGTAACGTATATAAACAGAGGGGGAATGTGGATGTAAAGGAGAGGAGATGTGATGTTAGCATGTCTCATGATGTACGGCATGTTTACGCTCACAGAGAGATCCCCCACCGGCACCATAACTCACCCAGCAGCCCACACATGACGCTCCCTCTCCAGCACTAAACCACGGCAAGCGGGGACCTTTCTTTACTGGGGTCACTCAGACGAGGGGCCCAGAACCTTCCGCTTGAATTACAGTTTCGGGAAAGAGATGCCTCATGTGGCTCGCACTCACCGGGAGCCTTGAACTTCCTGAAGTTGATGTTGACCAGGACGAAGTGGATGACGGTGGGGCAGTTCCTCTCGCCTTTCTTCGGCTTGAAGACGTAGCACTCCTTCAGGCCCTCGCGGTCGAACACTTTGGGATCGATCTTGGGGAAGGGCAGCTTGTTCATTCGAGCCCATTTCTCTGCCAAGAGGAGCTCCTGCAGCGAGCATTCAAAAAGAAAACATGATGAGTCTGTCTTTCTTTATTCAGTGAAACTTAACAAAACAAAGTCAAAATAACAGATCAGCACACAAACAACTGTACATCAAATTTATACCTATGTAAATAAACACTAAGATGGATACTTACAAGCTTTGAAAACTAAAAAACAGCATGAAAAGAAATAGAACTTAAACAGTACACCCATTGTAACAAGGTTAAGAGAAAAGCCAGCACTATGCTAGCTCTCTCTTTGCAGATATTGATAGTTCTGACCTATTAGGAGCTGCACACACCTCTCACTGCACTGTCTCAACTGTGACTGCAAAAACAAGCTGCCACGTAGCTGTAGATGAGTCCAATCCTAATAATCTGGCAAGTCTTATTACAGCTAATCAGGGGAATTTTGCTGTGGAGAAAAAACTTGATGTGCTAGAAAAAAAACTGACTACAATTTTGGAATCAGCACAAAAATCTAACTCAACAGAATTTATTTCTCAAATTGTTCC
The DNA here is from genome assembly GCA_036419115.1 of Scarus forsteni. Lineage (NCBI taxonomy): Eukaryota > Metazoa > Chordata > Actinopteri > Labriformes > Labridae > Scarus > Scarus forsteni. The sequence continues at coordinate 51,288,007 of JAZDUH010000136.1, forward strand.
CCAGTGCAATCTGAGCCTCAAAGCTTGAATATAAATCCTGATAAAACAGATATTTATTACAGACAATTGCCCAAGTCCCTCCGATCTGAGTCTCAAGCAAGTTCCAAGTTTTTTCTGTTGTGGGCAAGTCGAGGCGAGTCCAGTGTCAGATTTTGTAAAGTCAAGTCGAGTCGAGTTCCTCACCATTGTTCCCCAGTCCACCCAAAAAGCACTCAGGTTTTTATCTTGAAGAGAGAAACCTTGTCTTCCCAAGGTCAGTGTCAAAAAACAGCATCAGACTAGTCTGCCTGGATTAAAGCAGCATAAAGCTGTTCATTTATCCATTAAGACATGACATGTCTGATCATTTAGACCTAGGTAGATGAGAAAGGCTACATTAAAGAAATGGCGTGTTTTTGATTTTCTTTTATTTTCTCTGTAGCTAACTAACCAACGTTATCCAGCTAGTGTTAGATTATCTGTCGTTAGCTGGAGTTAACAAACACGACCTGATATTTCAACACACGTACACCCTCATTACTAATGTTAGCTTTGCTAGCTTCATATTGACCACAAGTCGGGCTAGCGTTCCTGCCATTTTGACCTATGGCAAACATTTGCAGGTTTCACTTACTTGGCCTCATGTGTCCTCAGGTGGTGGATAAAGTTCGATGTTGTGCCCTCTTTTTCGCTTATCGAAGCGTTGCAGGTCATGCACTTGGCGTGTCTTCAATTTCCATCTGATTGAAATTCTTTATATACAAAGAAAATAACTTTGGGCACAGAAGACATAGCGGTTGCCAATTTGAAACCCGCGTCAGCGTCCTGATCATCACTGTAGCAGAAGCGGGTGTGTGGTAGGAACGTATGTGTGTAGTACCGTGTCTGTGCGGGACAATAATAGGTGACGGACAAGTGTACTGTGAATGGAGCATCAATAAAGTGAAGCTAAAGGGAAAGAGTGGAGTATATCTCCTGTCTGGCTCTTCATATAAAGCCTGAGTGCGAGTCTGGAGACATTTTCTTTCGAGTTGAGTTGCAAGTCGTCTCATCAGTGGCTCAAGTCGACTCGAGTTCAAGTCCCAATGACTGAGTCCAAATGTCTGATTTATTGTGTCACTAAAGTACAGGTAATGTTGATAGTTCTTATAAAGCGTTTTTATATTTGGAATAATTTGGCCACCTGAACCTGAGAACAACATTAAGAGACCCTCATGGTAACCAAAGACGTTCACCAGGTTAGCTCAGGCATTTCACCTCATCAACCTGTCCAGCTTTTAAATTTCAGACTTTAAACACAGCAGTGCAGACACAGACAACCCTGTAGGAGATTTGTTTTGAAGTCTTTCTCTATCCCACAGTAACAATCGACTCTCACAGAGGCTCGACAGCCTCGACCTTCACAGGTGAGCTTAAGCGACCAGACTGACCTTGAACGGCGGGCTGGAGTCGCTGGGTCGAGCAGAGAAGTCGAAGGAGATGATGAGGTCGACGGTGCGCTGTGGCCGCAGGATCAGAGGGTAGGGAAGGTTGTAGGTCAGGCCACTGTCCACGATGTGGATCTTCTTACTCTTCACATCCAGAGGCTCGTAGATACGATCAAACTCATCTGGGTCTGGAAAAAAATTCAGATTAGGATGTAAATATTAATAATGGTGGCAAACAGTGTGAATTCTGAAAGTACTTTTAAATTTAGTTTGTCTTTTGTCTAAAGTATATTTTAGTCTCTTAATAGTTTTCACTTTAGTTTTTGCAGTTAAATGTCCATACTCTATGAAGAAGGAGTCACCAAACTGTGGTGTTTAACTGTTACTAGAGACTCTTCAATTTCAATTTGACTCTGCAATTTTTAATTTAGTTTTAGTCTTTAGCCCAACATATCTTTTAGTTTTACTCATTATTTGAAATTTCACCACAATTTAGTTGTTGAAATCTGCTGTAAATTTAGTCGACTAAAATCTGAAGTGTAAAGGGTAAAGCATTTTTATGTGTCCTTGAATTTCTGAAGTCCTGTTTTACTCTTGGATAAAATCAAACATCTAATAACCCTTCATTGAATGTTAGTAAAGTCTGAATGTCTAAATGAACAGAAACAAATGTTCCTTTGTGTGAAATGCAGTCACCTTTATTTAGGCTACCTGGCAGAGCATCTCAGTTACAATACCAGAACTGACAACAAACAGTGAACCTGCTCTACATGGATATATCAATTCATAAAGAGAGCAGCTCTGATTGGATGGCTCCACAACTTATCCCACCACCACCAAGCTAAGGCAGCTGTGATTGGTTAAACAGTACTTACAATAGAGAGGACACCCCTCACATTTCTGCAAACATTTCATATATCTTTCATGGGACATCATTATGTAAATGACACTTTGATACAGTGAACAGTAGAGCATGTGCAGCTTGTATAACAGTGTAAATTTACTGTCAGCTCCAAATAACTCAACACACATTCATGTCCAAACTGCTGGAAACAACAGTGAGTACACCCCTCAGTGAAAGAGTCCAAATTGGGTCAAACGTGTCAGTATTGTGTGTGGTCACCATTATTTTCCAGCTCTGCCACGTGGAGTTCACCAGAGCTTCACAGGTCACCACCTGAATCCTTTTCCCATGACCCCATCACAGACCCTGTGCTCCTCAACCTTCCTTCAGCAGGGTTCAGGTCTGGAGACTCTTCAGCTTTATCTTCGGCTGTATTTAATGTTATCTTTGTTCATGTGACCGAGGATCAGTAAAATCATCAACCAATCCATTGATCAATCTAAAAAAATAATGATTTAACCATTCAATCCATCAAAGGATACATTACTAAATCAAAAAAATAAATCCATCAAAGGATCTACAAATCAATCAATCAATCAATCCATGAAAGAAACAATATATACATCAAAGGATGCATTAACCAATCAATCAGTCAAATGAAGAAACAACAAATCAATCAAAGGATCCATCCATCAATCAATCAGTCAATCAATCAATGAAACAATAAACCATCAAAGGATCCATTAATCAATCAATTAATCGATCAATCAATCCATTGAAGAAACAATACATCCATCAAAGGATTCATTTATCAATCAATCAATCAATCAACCAATCACTCGTCAAAGAAACAACTGATCTACCAAAAGATCCATTAATCAATCAATCAATCCATTGAAGAAACAATTGATTCATCAAAATATCCATAAATTAATCAATCAATTAATTGTTCAAACAATCACTCCTAAAAGAAACAATTAATCCATCAAAGGATCCATTCATCAATCTATCAACCAATCAATCCGTCAAAGAAACAATTGATTTATCAAAGGATCCATCAATCAATCATCCCATTAATCATTCAACCAATCAATCAATCCATTGAAGAAACAATAAATTCATCAAAGGATCCATTTATAGAACAATCAGCCATCAGGGGCGTTGATTTGAAGGGAAAACTAGCGACCTTGTCTTTGCACGAAGTCTCTATTGTCTGATAAGGTGAATTTTCTGCCTTGAGAGAGAGAGTTTCTGATCCAGAGCAAAGAAACACAATAAAAACTCTTCAGATTTGGCCGTATTAGGCCTTGCGTAAACGCCCCTTTGTCTGTTTCTTCTCTGAGCGTTGGTTTACAAATAATTAATTCATTAAATAAAATGAACAGTCACTTATTGGGGTGTGTTGATTGTAAGCCACAGAAAAGGTGAGGAGAAAGAGGTACTTTAAATTTTATTCCAGTATATCCACAGCCGTTTGTGTTTGTTACCTGTGACAGCATCCACCTCGTCCTCAGGTGTGGGGGCGTGACAGGTGACCTCACCGAAGGGCGAGAACAGTAGGCTGGTGTTCAGGTTCAGGCCCAGCATGAAGTTATGAACCTGTGAGAGGAGGGAGGAAGAGAAACTGAATCTGAGAAAAGTCCAGAAAGAATGCAGATGAGCGCAGAGTGTTCGCGAATGAATGCTGACGTCATAATCCCTGAACCAACGTTATTATTATAATCCCTAAACCAGATCACGACCCTAGGGCGTGGACTCAGGTTCAGTGTTTCAATAATCACCTCCACCATCTTGTTTGAACGGGTCCAAAAGTCAGGAACAGATTTTCAAGACATTTCAGTGAGTGTTAATCAAGAGGAGGAAGAAATTCAATTTTGTTGATCCGGATCAAGAAGTGGATTCAGGAACTTTTTAAAGGATTTGTTACCAGAAAAGACAGTTTCCTCATTTCTGACTATAAATCTGCAGACACATTATCTGCATGTGTGCTACACATACGTTTAATTTCTCTTCCTGTTTTTTAGTTATCAATTCTACTGACACGTGAAAGAGACAAAATACAGAACCAAATTAACTTAACACTGCATTTCTGTGAAGGAACTGATGAATTACAATTAAGGTCTGATATATGTGTGAAGAGATGGTTACCCATAGCAACATATCTCTTTAATTAAAGGGAGCCCTACATTGTGCTATAATGTCTTACCTATCTACTTAATTATGTAGTCTTATTCAGCTTGCTAGGCTTCGAGGTGTTTTTCTGTCTATTTACCTTTCTTTATGTGTGTATTGTTGTTATGTGATGCTGTCAAGGAATGTTAAATTTTGGGCTTTTTCCATGTTTATAAAAACACAGTAAAATAAAGTAAAAAAATAAAATAGAATAAAATTAGCATAAAAGTCAGTATGTTGAGAAAATGATAGGTCATAAAACAAAGCTTAGTTCTGCTTGGGTCATAGTTTCAGGTTACTCTTTTTTTAACTTGTTTGTCTGATAAAAATTTTTTTAATTGTATTTTTTTAAATGTCAACATCTCGCACATAAGAAAGGAGTTGTAATATAGTAAAAATAAAACAATAGAATGAAATAAATTAAAAAATAAAAACAAATAAATAAAATACAAATAAGGAAACATAAACATCAAAAGTAAAATTAAAAAAATAAGTAAATAAATAAAATAATCCCCAGTCACGGCCTGTAAACTCATAGACATTTGTATCAGCCTGTCATTAAAATAATTGTGGTAATGTTAAATATTTAAAAGGTTTGAAACATATTCAAGAAAAAGCTCCTGCGCCTTCTGAAACTTCCCATATGAGTGTTGAAGTGAATATCTGATTTTTTTAAGGTTCAGGTAGGACATAATATCTGTTAACCATTCTGTATGTGTAGGTGGGTAGGATCCCTCCACCTTAGGAGGGCAGTAGTTACATTTTTTTAATGAAAAAAGTTCACTTGAAGCTCCATATTCTCGTGAGTGACCGCCACATCACATCTTTGTTTACCTTAATCAAGGATTTGACTTTAATTAAAATAGAAAAAGAACAAAATATTAGACAGGTTCAGATGCAGCTTTCTGTCCCTCATACATGGATGTAGCCCCGCCCCCTCAGATAAAGGGGGCGGGGCTACATGGTAACATGATAATGAGCTCTGTTCTGATTGGCCGATGAATGAGGAGGGGTGGACTCACAAAAAGTTCATGGGGCTGGCCTGTGTTGAGCAGAAAAACACACTTGTGGGTGGAGCCTGTATAGCTATGACATCATAAACCCCAGGAAGTAAAAACAGAGTGATTTAGGAGGGACAGAGCATTTCTCTGTGACCTGAGAGCTCAGGTTAAGATGTTATGTTCTTCTATTTCTCAAGATCTTTCAACAACATTAAAGAGTGGAACAGTGATGGACCCTTAAAATACTTTGTCATTTTGAAGATGAGCAGAATCAGCTGTTTACACACTGCCTTGATTTAACCAAGCAAATTACTGCATGGGTGATTATCTTTAAGCTGAAACAAGTTATTTAACTCCAGCTGATGCAATGAGCAGCTTCTCATTTCTTAAACAACCATGTCAAAGACTCATCCTGAGGTCGTGGAAAAGATGTTAGTCTGTTTAAGAAGGGTCAAATCATTGGCATCAAGCAGAGAAAACATCTAAGGAGATTGAATAAACTACTAAAACTGGGTTAAAAACTGTCCAACACATTATTAAAAACTGAAGGATAGTGGGGAACCATCGTCTTCAAGGAAGAAATGTGGTCAGAATAAAATCCTGAATGATGGTGATCGGTGAATCACTTAAACGTTTGGCCAAATCAAATCGAAGAAAAACAACAGTAGAACTCAGGGGTGTGTTTAAGAGTGAAAGTAAGAGCATTTCCACACACACAATGTGAAGGGAACTCAAGGGATTGGGACTGAACAGCTGTGTAGCCTTAAGAAAATCACTAATCAGTAAGGCTAACCAGAAAAAAGGCTTCAGTTTGCTAGGGAGCATAAAGATTGGACTGTGGAGGACTGGAAGAAGGTCATGTGGTCTGATGAGTCCAGATTGACCCTGTTCCAGAGTGATGGGAGCATCAGGGTAAGAAGAGAGACAGGTGAAGTGATGCACCCATCGTGCCTAGTGCCTACTGTCCAAGCCTGTGGGGGCAGTGCTGTGATCTGGGACAAATCTGTGACGTTGGAGAAGCTTAAAGAAACAATGACACAGAGAATGAGTCTGTAATCATAGCTGAAGGCGGGACAACAAAATATCAGTGCGTGGCCAGGCAGTGTTCATATAAAATATTTTTTAATCAAAATGTTCTTGGTTGACGGACAAACCTTCCCAGCTCGTCCCTCTCTTGTGTTGAACAGTGCAGAGTCACCGAAGAGCGACGTGACCATTCTCTGGACCCAGCTGGCCTGAGCGGTGCGGTGGTACTCGTCCTCTGCCTCCTGGTTCTCTGTTCCACCTGCAGGACAAAACACAAGAAATATAAGTACAACTCACTGATTATCGTTCCCTCTTATTCCCTTAAAGACAAACCAGGGCGAGCGCAGACATGATGGAGGATGAGCAGAGACGTGACAAAAGTGACAATAAGCCACAAAATCAACACAAGAATCAAAAAGGCTTGATAATAAATAAACAACAAACAGGTCTAAACTGGAGCGACCACATCAGCAAACAGAAAAGCTAATCTTGGTTTTCTGAGACGCAGGTCGAGGTTTCACTGAAGGCAGAAGTGTGAGTGAAAATATATTCATAAACAGTCACTGTACGTGCAGATTAACACGGTTGAGTCTTCAGGAGAAGTTAATCAGATGAGAAGTTTCTCTCTGATGAAACAACAAACCACAGCTCACAATGCTTTTTCATTTCTTTATTCAAGAGTGCAATTTTACGACTGTTCACATTTTGGTCTTCTTAACAATGTGAAACACAAACAATCAAACAAAGTAAAGTATATAGAAAAAATTAAAAGATATTGGTGCTTTCACTCCTCATTGTTTTCTTTATTATTTTCCCGGCCCTTCCCATGAAACATATGCAAGCCACAATGCTACTAATAAATAAATAAAATAAAATAAAATCATTTGAAAGGGGGACATACAATAATTAAAAGGGGGGAAAGGAGAATAAGAGATTGAGGAGGAATAAAAAAAGTCTGTGATGAGTTGAAATACGCTTTAAAAGCCTGCCATATTTCAAAAAGCATCAGGAAGAGAGCTAACAAGCCTTTTTTTTTTTCATATTATCTTTTATCACAACCATATGGGGTTTAGAGATGGGAAATGTTACAGCCTGATTTTTGACAGCCCACCCCTGACATTTAACTGTAAAAGGGCGCAGAAAATGGTTGATATTAGGGCTAGGGCTGCCACAAATGACTATTTTGATAGTCGACTAGTCAACGACTACTTTTGCGATTAGTCGACTAGTCACTTCATGCATGAACTGCAGCATACTGCACCAGCATGCAGCTGGTGGCCCAAATCGCTTATTATGAGCAGACCTGGCAACTTTGGTGCCTGCGTAGTTGTGCATGCGCCACATGCATGAGTGTGTTTTGGGGTGTGTTGGTTTGATTCCTGCAGGTGTGATAACCAGAAAACAGGACAGATAGGCAGACAAGACAGCAGAGGTACAGCGGCAGTTTTGTGAGAAAACACACCTAAAAACCAAAACGACTAGTCGACTATTAAATTAGTTGTCGACTATTTTGATAGTCGACTTAGTCACGACTAGTCGACTAATCGTGGCAGCCCTAATTAGGGCTGCCACTTTAGTGCATTAATTAGATTAATTAATTACACCGCAAATTAATGCATTATAAAAATTAATCGCAAGATTAATTACAGCACACAAACATTTTGATATTGTCCAGCTGGAGGACCCGTACATGGCAGTGGCACATGTCACTTCACACATGCATCTCTAGTCAAACCAAACAAAGCCCAGGTGACAACAGGAATGACATATTTAAGACTTAGTCTGATTTTATTTTTGAATGTATTTATCTATATTTGTACTACATTCTTTAATAATGCATCAGGCCTAATTGATTTGCTGGATGTTCTCGACCTTTTTCTTATTTTGAATTTGATTTATGAAACACACTTAAAGTGTAATTTGAGTTGCCTGATTGAGCTTAGAATTTTCTGGACAAGTTGCCCTGACTTTGGTTTTATGTAGTCACCAATAAAAATGTGGATTTACAAATCTTCACTTCTTAGTGTATTCATTTGATTAGTCATGCACTACAATTTTATAATATCCTAGAATTCAAATTCTTTATTTGGGTACTTTAAGCAGATATGAGATTAATATACGATTAATTAGATTAATTAATTATAAATTTGGTAATTAATTAGATTAATTTTTTTAATCGTCCGACAGCACTAAAATATATATATATATCTACAAATGCAGGCATAGATGGTATGTATGAATATATGTGTATGTATATTGATTTATAATTTTATGTGAATGTATTTATATCAGGTCAATTTGATAACTTTGATTGAACAAGTCATTTTTTCAGTTAAATATTAGTTTGCTTTTTCAGACTTAGATAAATGAGACAAAAACACTGTTTCTAGTCGGACAAAGTTCATTATGTCTACGTGGATAATATGCTTATACTTTCTTTTTTAACAGACAGGCAGCTTGTCTGTTGAAAAAGAAAGTTTGAGAATAAAAAAATTATTGTATTTATATAGCTTGGGAAGCTAAGTAAATAATTGGGTAAACTGGGTAAAAAACATGTTGTTCAGAAGCAGTGACCAAAATAGTTGAGCATATTTGGTGAAAATTGAAACAGCTAAAAATAGAGCTAAACTTTGAAGGTGGATAATTACTCAAATGTGACTTAAACCTGGAAGCATTTAGCTAAAGAGCTTTAGACATAAACTAAAGATGAACGCTGACAGGTTAGTGGGCACGGGGCGGTTTTCTGTTTACAGTCCTCTCCCATGAATCACCGTTAGCTCACCTTTACGTGGCTCCTCGTCATTGTCCAGGCTGTCTTCTCCCAGGATGTGCTGAGGTTTGATCTGCTCTGTAAGACAGCACGAGGCTCTCATCAGGAGTGAATCTCACTTAAATCACACACAAACACCTCAGTGAAGTGACATTATCAGATTCTGCATGCTTTGTTGATTAGAGCTAAAATAAGTTATGGGTGAAACTCGATGCTGCTGATAAAGTCACACATTCCTGCAGTGGGTGGGGATTATCTAAACACTTCGGCACAGTTGCTGCATTGTTAGAAAGTTAGTGTTCAGAGGTCACCCCAAACAAACGCAATCGACCAAAAACAAACACCTGAGCAGCCGTCAGAGAATCTGCAGGCCGCTGATCCTCCCTCTGTTATGGCAACAACGTAAAACACACCGAGGCCGAGCTGCCAGTCTCGTGAGCTGGTTTAAGGCCAATTATTTTAACCCTCTCATGCATGAATAATAAAATCACCATCAAATACTTTGAAAATGTTTTTTACTTTTAAAATTACATTTGAAGAAGGAAGGAAGGATTGTTATATCAGAGGATGAATGGACAACAATGTGGAGGTATCAATGGAAATGTACCAGTTCTCAAATCTGGAGGGAGTTTGGCTGGAAATGCTTAATAAGATATTTTATTACACCCTACCAGAAATCTCATTACCTCTGTAGTTCCTCAACCTGCTGGAGAAAATGTGGAATTTTACATGCAAACCACTATCATGTCTTCTGGGACTGCCCTGTTATTCTGGACTTTTGGAAAAAGATACACAGTGCCTTAAAAGACATTTTTGGACACCAAGTGCCTTTAGAAAGTAAGACCTTGTTCTTTGGTCTTATGCCTGAAGATCTGCCAAAGAAGGACAAGTATTGACTGAACATTTTGTTGGTAGCAGCTAAAAAAACTGTAACAAGTAAAAAACTGTAAACTGCTAAAAGAATAAGTTGTCACAGGAGAGCCCCTCTGTAAAGACATGGATGGACATCACAATTAACATTTACAAACTGGAAAAGATCACAGCATGTGTTAACCATAATTTTGAACTATTTGCCTCACGCTGGGAAAATTGGGTCAATTATATAAAGCCTCTCAGACAAGACTTTACTTTTTCCTGAAGCTTGGACTCCTTTGTTAAAGATATGATCTCTCCCCAACTGTGTTTTACCTGTTTGCTTGTTCCTTTTGTTTTTTCTTAAAAAAAAAAAAAAAAGTAAAGAAAGAAATATATATATGTATAAAACCTTTTCTCATAGACATACAAATATGTGAACTGTATGAATATTGCTCTGGCAGAAAAGTGTCTATTGCAAATGTCAATAAAAAGTTAATAAAAAAAAAAAAAAATTACATTTGAAAATCAAGAGACATACCCACTAGAGTGAATTCAGGTTTATAGGACAATGTTTGTAAATTCAATTTCTGAGCCATTTTTTGTCATCAAGATTAATAAATACCCAATAGATCAGATATTTATTTCATCCTCTAGATGTCTGCATTTTTGTGAAAACATATGTACTAAACAGATGTTTATAGAGCATAGCACTTTAGTTTATTTTATCTTTTTTTAAAAATCTAGTTACATATGTATTTCCAACAAAATTCATTTACAAATGTTCAATTATGTTCTACAGTCTTCTCTCCTTTTGTCAATTTACACAGAAGGGTAATGGAACATATGTTCATATATATATGTATATATCTCATCATTATCTCATCATTATTATTTCAAATATTTAACTATTTACTGATCTGATTTATATATACATACATTTGTACATATAGTGTGTTATTCATCAAAAACATTTATTATGTATTTGTCAAACTTAACGTCACCTTTAAAGTATAAAGTTAGTTTATGATTGCTATTTTAATCCCAAACTTTTCTGCCTTTTCTGATTGATTTTTGTCCCGAATATTTGTGCATTTTAATGTCATCATGTAATCAGCTGTTGGCTATTTAAACCTTTACATCCCACATCAAGAAAATGTCTGGTTTTGGTTTATTTGTAGTTTTCTCTGTTCCCTGAATGTTCACAGAATCAATGATTGAATTTGTTCTGTTTTTTAAAACATTAAATATCCCCAAATTTATTGACGAACTCTGCCAAACAGTTTAGCTGGTAGTTAAAGGGTTAAATCGAATTGGCACCTTAAAAAATTAAAGCCCTATTATATATTGAGGGGAGTTATGTATTTGCATCAAGAACAAAGAACAAGAAACTTAATAAATCTGAAATTCTCTAGGTGTTTTTTAATCCATCTTTTAATCTGGAATTATCTTCTTCATGACCTGGACTGCAGTATTACCATTATTACTATTAATACAATTAATACCATTATTGCTTTTATCACAACATTTTAATCTTTGTTTTTTGGGGTTTTGTGTTTTTATATTTATTTATTTTGACTTTAAACCTTAATTTCATTTTTTTTATTTATTTTATTTTATTTACCATTTTAAGGAAAACACTTCATTTATTTTTACTATGTTTTTTATGTTTTTATTTATTTTGACTTTTAACCTTTAATTTATTTATTTTCATTTTAGTTATTATTAAAGAAAAACTTTATTTTTACTGTTTTTAATGTGTTTATCATTTTGACTTTTAAACTCCATTTCAATTTAATTAATTTATTTTTATTTCATCAATTATTTTAAGGAAAACACTTAAACCTCAATTTAAAATGTTGATTTATTTTTATTGTATTTATTATTTTAAGGAAAACGCTTTATTTATTTTTACTATGTTTTAAATGAATTTTATTTTGCTTTTAAGTGTTCCTTTAAAATGTTATGGATTTTGTTGCACTGAGTTCGTTTTGACTTTGGTTTCCTTTTACTCTTCTTACATAATGATGTCATGTTTAGGTTCTGCTGCTATGTAAAGCACTTTGGGCTGCATGTATGAAAGGTGCTATAGAAATAAACTTCAGTTTGACTGACATTGTAAAAGTGTGCAAAGATTATACTTTTATGAAACTTAAAACAAGGGTTGGGAATTTACCACCTGGTATTGGCCATGATGCTGCAACCTCCAGGTAATAAACGTATTCCAAATATCTGTCTCCTGTAGCGGACGTCACATACGTCAGATGACAGTTATGTCACTCATAAAAGTTTAAGACCTATCATTACGGATTTAACCGTGACTTCTTCTTTCACACAGGTGGACGGTTTGAGAGGAGGAATTAAGGCAGCGAGTGACGCCAGCAGTCAGAGGGAAGTGAGATAGATTATTTAATTCTTCTCACCAGGGTCAGCGAGACAGTTCAGAAAAAGGACAGCTCGGGATTTTTGACAGGTCGATGAGGTTCTTGACTATTTTCCTCAGAGTTTTCATCAACAACCTTTTTCCCCTGACTATAAATAGACAGTAACTAATAAAAACAAGAGCACATGGACAAAAACTCAAACTAAACTAACTGACATTTTCATCAACTAATAAAAACTAGACTAAAATGTCTGACAGACTTCATCCAATCAGACCTAATATGGTCATGTAGGAAGTAGAGACAAGTTAGGAATCTATCCAATCACAGCTGCCTTAGCTTGGTGGTGGTGGGATAAGTTGTGGAGCGATCCAATCAGAGCTGCTCTCTTTATGAATTGATATATTCATGTAGAGCAGGTTCACTGTTTGTTGTCAGTTCTAGTATTGTAACTGAGATGCTCTGCCAGGTAGCCTAAATAAAGGTGACTGCATTTCACACAAAAGGAACATTTGTTTCTGTTCATTTACACATTCAGACTTTACTAGCATTCATTAAAGTTCTCCCAAATTTCTTTTACTTACGCAAACTCAACGACACCATCTGTCCTAGCTTCCATGCTAACTATTTCTGTACAGATGCAGAGCTGATCTCTGTCACTGTCGCTAATGTCATGTTTACAAAGTCCCAAACTACCCCCTCCAGTTTAAATCACACACTGTATATATATAAATAAGGGTGTCCTGATCTGATATTGATATCGATCCAATATCAGCAAAAAAACAAACATCAGATTATATCGGCCTGCATCTAAAATCACTGATATAAGCAGCCTGATACAAGCAGTCCATTCTAATTGTTTTAATTTATTTAACTCCGTTGTAGAATATGCTTATGTTGGAGTTAAACACAGTGATTATTTTGCAGTTTTAAAATCTATGTTTTTGTTTTTACTGGATTTCTCGAGGTTATTTTTCAGGGTCTTCTTATTAATTTTGTATTTATTCTATTATATTTTTTTATTTCTTTAATTTTTTATTTATTATTTGCACATTTTGTACACATACAGGCCACCACAGAACATGGTGGTTCCATAAGAAAGGATATAGAAGAGTCAACAGAAACTGTTTGGAGTCCATCTTCTAGACATCTTTTTCAGTGGAAACAAATGAAGAATCTTGTTGTAATGTTGCTTTGTTTTGTCTAAAATAACATGTCCATTTCTCTCACTTGTCATCCATCTATGTGTCTTGTAACCTCAAATGATGTGTCATTTTTCCATTATTAAGATTTCTTATACTGTCTCATTGCTCTTTGGTTGGCGGGTCCACTTTACCCCACTTTCTCGTAATAGATTTCTTTGCAGTTACCAATAGTATCTTTATTAAATATTGGTCTTTTACTCGCACATTTTCCTCAGCTGAATCAAAATAACACATGTAAAGAAACAGGAAACTCAGAGGGATGTTATACCCTATGATTTCCAGTGGGGTCTTATGTACAGCTTTCAGAAAAACAGAATCTTATTACATTTCCAAAATATGTGTGAGTGGTCAGCATTCATGGCTCCACAGTCTCTCCAGCATGGCAAACTGTTTTTTAGAGTGTTTGCTTTTAAATTTGGGAGTAATGAAGAAACGGATCAAGTTTTTTCAAGAGAATTCTCTCCAAATCCCTGAATTGGTGGACGTTTGGTGCATTTTCTACGTGTCATACTGGTCATCTACTGAGATTTTTATACTCGATTCTAATTCCCCTCATTTTATATCCTGAGTTGAGTGTTTGTTCAGAATGAGGGACTGGTACAATGCTGAGATAATTCTAATATTAAGCCCCTTTTGTAGTTGTAGTATAAGCTTGATCACACCATTTACTTCTTTGGAGGAGTCTCTTTTAACTTCTTTCCTGTAATTTATTTATTTTATTTAATTGTAGTATATTCTTATGTTTAAGGTTAAATTTATTGAACCCATCGGTTAAAGGTGCTATGAGGAGAATCTATTACCGGCGACATTAAGACTCTGCTACCCATGAGCACGCACGGCGACTGTTGTAATGCTGCGTTCCAGTAACCTCGGAACTGGGAGTGACGTCATCTCCAACTTATCGGCGTTCCAGTTGAAGTCGGAAAAAAACATGCCGATCTACCAGGCTATTGTTAGCTGTTGTTAGCATGCCCTACGCTGTTGTTCACAAATATCACATGAAGAATGTGATTATCACTATGGCAGCATTTTTGTAAATATAAGTCTAACAATACTATGTATACAGCTGATCTAGAGCGACACACCCCAGTCAGAAGTGCAAATACATTGATTATTACAGGAGCTAAATAACTGTTCACACTGGGGGCATCCATTTTCGATTGTCAACTCGGGGGTGGCGAGGTTTCACCGAGTTCCCAGTAGGAAATTCCGGCTTCAGGAGACGTTCCAGTTGCAGTTTCCTACTCGAAACTTGGAAATTCCTACTTCTGACTACAACTGGAACGCACCAAAAGACGTGTGCAAGCCAAAGTGTGTGTTTGTTGTGATGCAGCTCGGACCTTCCTCAGAACTCTGCATTGCTTTACAACTTCTTTTTTCAACAACTTACAGGATGCAAAGCAATGAGGTAATGTATCTCTTTCTAGTTATGTAGCGGTAGTTTTTGATGTGTGACAACAAGCATTTTTTGAAAACTTAGTATCTTAGCTCTGTAGTTGGTTATATATTGCTACTTACAGCTCCGTGCTCTAAGACGTGTCTGAATAATATAAATTTGCTCTAGTTTTAATTGTCTTGTTCCTGAAGTTGAGTATCCAGGCCAGTCCAGCCCTGTCCGACCTGACCGCGAAGCTAAGGAATAGCATTTATAGATAACCTATTTAGATGCTATAAAACTCATCTTAATGTGTGTATTTCCATCAGGCATATACCTAAAAGTGAGACTTTTTGGTAATTACTTAGAAACTCCTCACAGTCCCTTTAATAACAAACAGGTCAGTTTTTCTCATACCTACTGTTGCTGACTACTGTTCTCTGTTTCAGTAATCTCACCTGATCGAGCCTTTTCTTACAGTCCATACTACAAAATAAGTAATAAAAGTCTGTTTGATTCCTGCCGATATCGGATCGTACAGATATCGGTATAGGCCAAAACTCGAGGCTGATATATCGGTATTGTATCGGAGGTGAAAAAGTTGTATCGGGACAGCCCTATAACTGAAGCTAAAGCGTCAGAGGCGGCTCACCTAGCTCCTCCTCCATGGTGCTGCCCCCCACGGTGTCCTTGACCCCGAGGACTCTGTTGAACAGGATGGAGAAGGCGCTGCCCCACACACCTGAGCCAGAGAAACACACCTGAGTGAAGACGGCCCACAGCACATCCTGACTCAAACACATCAAGACCATGACGCGGCTCACCCATGAGGAAGTGCAGGGGGTTTTCCTCGTACTTCTTCACCACGGTTCCCATGAAGAACTTGCTGCCAAACAGGTCAGGGGTCATGAAGGTGCCGTACTTCGCCATCCCGATCTCGTACGGGCTGAACTCCACCCAGTCTGCAGTGAAACCACAAATGTGACACAATCATGGGAATGTTTTGACCCTGAGCTGATCAGGGCCTGTTAGTGACTAATGCAGTGATGCTGCTTTACACAGAGGTGATGTTATCCTGTTTTTATTGATGCCCTTATTTTCAATAAATCAATAAAGCTTTATTTGTACAGCACTTTTCATACAGGACTTTGTAGTGCTTTACATGGGGCAAAAGATAAAATTAAATAATAAGTGAAATAAAAAGTACAAAATTGCATAATTGCATAAAATGAAAACACGCTGATTATATCTCACAATTATGACTTTATTTCATAATAATAACTTTGTTAACTAATCATTTTGGTGTTTTATCTCATAATTTGACTTTATTTCCTCATAATTATTGCTTTTTATTTCATAATTCTGACTTTGTTATCTCATAATTATGACTTTGTAAACTAATACATTTTCTGTATTTTGTCATTATTTTGACTTTATATCACATAATTTGGACTTTTTTTCTCATCATTTCAACTTTTTCCCCTCATAATTATTACTTTTATCTCATTATTAAGCCTTTTTATCCCATTATTATGTCTTTTTATCTCATAAATATGACTTTGCAAACTAATAATTTCTATGTATTATCTCATAACTTTGACTTATCCCATCTCATTGGCTAATTCCAGTTGTAAAAATACTATTTTCTTTACAACAAAGTACAAAATAGATAAAAGAAATACATAACATAGTCCAGAGGGACTCACTGATAAAATTATATGCCTTAGAGCTCTGAAAAAAATGGCCATAAATAGGTCAAAGCCCCCAAAAGTAAAAATTCAAAACCTCTGTATCATTACAGTTAAACTTTTCGTGGAGGGGTTCTAAAGCCACTTTTACTCTTCTTCATCGAGGTGCTCTAAAGCCACTTTAACTCTTCTTCATCGAGGTGCTCTAAAGCCACTTTAACTCTTCTTCATCGAGGTGCTCTACAGCCACTTTAACTCTTCTTCATCGAGGTGCTCTAAAGCCACTTTAACTCTTCTTCATCGAGGTGCTCTAAAGCCACTTTAACTCTTCTTCATCGAGGTGCTCTAAAGTCACTAACTCTTCTTCATGGAGGTGCTCTAAAGCCACTTTAACTCTTCTTCATCGAGGTGCTCTACAGCCACTTTAACTCTTCTTCATCGAGGTGCTCTAAAGCCACTTTAACTCTTCTTCATCGAGGTGCTCTAAAGTCACTTTAACTCTTCTTCATCGAGGTGCTCTAAAGTCACTTTAACTCTTCTTCATCGAGGTGCTCTAAAGTCACTTTAACTCTTCTTCATCGAGGTGCTCTAAAGTCACTTTAACTCTTCTTCATCGAGGTGCTCTAAAGTCACTTTAACTCTTCTTCATCGAGGTGCTCTAAAGTCACTTTAACTCTTCTTCATCGAGGTGCTCTAAAGTCACTTTAACTCTTCTTCATCGAGGTGCTCTAAAGTCACTTTTACCCTTCTTCATCGAGGTGCTCTAAAGTCACTTTAACTCTTCGTCATCGAGGTGCTCTAAAGCCACTTTAACTCTTCTTCATCGAGAAGCTCTAAAGTCACTTTAACTCTTCTTCATCGAGGTGCTCTAAAGTCACTTTAACTCTTCTTCATCGAGGTGCTCTAAAGCCACTTTAACTCTTCTTCATCGAGGTGCTCTAAAGTCACTTTAACTCTTCTTCATCGAGGTGCTCTAAAGTCACTTTTACCCTTCTTCATCGAGGTGCTCTAAAGTCACTTTAACTCTTCTTCATCGAGGTGCTCTAAAGTCACTTTTACCCTTCTTCATCGAGGTGCTCTAAAGTCACTTTAACTCTTCTTCATCGAGGTGCTCTAAAGCCACTTTAACTCTTCTTCATCGAGGTGCTCTAAAGCCACTTTAACTCTTCTTCATCGAGGTGCTCTACAGCCACTTTAACTCTTCTTCATCGAGGTGCTCTAAAGCCACTTTTACTCTTCTTCATCGAGGTGCTCTAAAGTCACTTTAACTCTTCTTCATCGAGGTGCTCTAAAGCCACTTTAACTCGTATTCATCGAGGTGCTCTAAAGCCACTTTAACTCTTCTTCATCAAGGTGCTCTCAAGCCACTTTAACTCTTCTTCATCGAGGTGCTCTCAAGCCACTTTAACTCTTCTTCATCGAGGTGCTCTAAAGCCACTTTAACTCTTCTTCATCGAGGTGCTCTAAAGTCACTTTAACTCTTCTTCATCGAGGTCCTCTAAAGCCACTTTAACTCTTCTTCATCGAGGTGCTCTAAAGCCACTTTTACTCTTCTTCATCGAGGTGCTCTAAAGTCACTTTTACCCTTCTTCATCGAGGTGCTCTCAAGCCACTTTAACTCGTATTCATCGAGGTGCTCTAAAGCCACTTTAACTCTTCTTCATCGAGGTGCTCTCAAGCCACTTTAACTCTTCTTCATCGAGGTGCTCTCAAGCCACTTTAACTCTTCTTCATCGAGGTGCTCTAAAGCCACTTTAACTCTTCTTCATCGAGGTGCTCTAAAGTCACTTTAACTCTTCTTCATCGAGGTCCTCTAAAGCCACTTTAACTCTTCTTCATCGAGGTGCTCTAAAGTCACTTTAACTCTTCTTCATCGAGGTGCTCTAAAGCCACTTTAACTCTTCTTCATCGAGGTGCTCTAAAGCCACTTTAACTCTTCTTCATCGAGGTGCTCTAAAGCCACTTTAACTCTTCTTCATCGAGGTGCTCTAAAGTCACTTTAACTCTTCTTCATCGAGGTGCTCTAAAGTCACTTTTACCCTTCTTCATCGAGGTGCTCTAAAGTCACTTTAACTCTTCTTCATCGAGGTGCTCTAAAGCCACTTTAACTCTTCTTCATCGAGGTGCTCTAAAGCCACTTTAACTCTTCTTCATCGAGGTGCTCTAAAGCCACTTTAACTCTTCTTCATCGAGGTGCTCTAAAGCCACTTTAACTCTTCTTCATCGAGGTGCTCTAAAGTCACTTTAACTCTTCTTCATCGAGGTGCTCTAAAGCCACTTTAACTCTTCTTCATCGAGGTGCTCTCAAGCCACTTTAACTCTTCTTCATCGAGGTGCTCTAAAGCCACTTTAACTCTTCTTCATCGAGGTGCTCTAAAGTCACTTTAACTCTTCTTCATCGAGGTGCTCTAAAGCCACTTTAACTCTTCTTCATCGAGGTGCTCTAAAGCCACTTTAACTCTTCTTCATCGAGGTGCTCTAAAGCCACTTTAACTCTTCTTCATCGAGGTGCTCTAAAGCCACTTTAACTCTTCTTCTTCATCGAGGTGCTCTAAAGTCACTTTAACTCTTCTTCATCGAGGTCCTCTAAAGCCACTTTAACTCTTCTTCATCGAGGTGCTCTAAAGCCACTTTAACTCTTCTTCATCGAGGTGCTCTAAAGCCACTTTCAACCCTTCTTCATCGAGGTGCTCTAAAGCCACTTTAACTCTTCTTCATCGAGGTGCTCTAAAGCCACTTTAACTCTTCTTCATCGAGGTGCTCTCAAGCCACTTTAACTCTTCTTCATCGAGGTGCTCTCAAGCCACTTTAACTCTTCTTCATCGAGGTGCTCTAAAGCCACTTTAACTCTTCTTCATCGAGGTGCTCTAAAGTCACTTTAACTCTTCTTCATCGAGGTGCTCTAAAGCCACTTTAACTCTTCTTCATCGAGGTGCTCTAAAGTCACTTTAACTCTTCTTCATCGAGGTGCTCTAAAGTCACTTTTACCCTTCTTCATCGAGGTGCTCTAAAGTCACTTTAACTCTTCTTCATCGAGGTGCTCTAAAGTCACTTTAACTCTTCTTCATCGAGGTGCTCTAAAGTCACTTTTACCCTTCTTCATCGAGGTGCTCTAAAGTCACTTTAACTCTTCTTCATCGAGGTGCTCTAAAGTCACTTTTACCCTTCTTCATCGAGGTGCTCTAAAGTCACTTTAACTCTTCTTCATCGAGGTGCTCTAAAGCCACTTTAACTCTTCTTCATCGAGGTGCTCTCAAGCCACTTTAACTCTTCTTCATCGAGGTGCTCTACAGCCACTTTAACTCTTCTTCATCGAGGTGCTCTAAAGCCACTTTTACTCTTCTTCATCGAGGTGCTCTAAAGTCACTTTAACTCGTATTCATCGAGGTGCTCTCAAGCCACTTTAACTCTTCTTCATCGAGGTGCTCTAAAGCCACTTTAACTCTTCTTCATCGAGGTGCTCTAAAGCCACTTTAACTCTTCTTCATCGAGGTGCTCTAAAGCCACTTTAACTCGTATTCATCGAGGTGCTCTCAAGCCACTTTAACTCTTCTTCATCGAGGTGCTCTCAAGCCACTTTAACTCTTCTTCATCGAGGTGCTCTAAAGCCACTTTAACTCTTCTTCATCGAGGTGCTCTAAAGCCACTTTAACTCTTCTTCATCGAGGTGCTCTAAAGTCACTTTAACTCTTCTTCATCGAGGTCCTCTAAAGCCACTTTAACTCTTCTTCATCGAGGTGCTCTAAAGCCACTTTTACTCTTCTTCATCGAGGTGCTCTAAAGTCACTTTTACCCTTCTTCATCGAGGTGCTCTAAAGCCACTTTAACTCTTCTTCATCGAGGTGCTCTAAAGCCACTTTAACTCTTCTTCATCGAGGTGCTGGCAGCAGGTGGAGGAGGGTGTCAGGTGTCCTCTTATGAATGAGGATGTGAAGTTTTCTGGAAAAGCTTCAGCCAGGATGAGTCAAACAGTTTTTGTTTTCAGCAGAGCTGCAGAAAGTGTGTCAAAGTGACGGTTCACGTCTCACTGAATGACAATAGACGGTGTGTCTGACATATTCAGTCTGTTCCTCTATTGCACTGTGCGCCACGGTGTCTTCTCCGCTGACTCACCGTGTAGTCGCTGTGTGGGAACCGTTCTCTATGAGGAAGTGAACACAACATGGGACTGGCCCAGACTCTACTGAAATCAGTGCCTGATGCGAGCAGCTGCGTTCTGCAGCTCAGTGTTGTGACATCTGTGGCTCAGTTTTGTTATGAGGAAATATGGGCCGTCGGCTTGCTTTGCATGTGGCCCAACTCCTCTGAAGCTCTCTAGTTACATATGCAAAAACACTCTCTGAATGAGCCCCCATTACCTGCAAACATGAGCTCTGAGACGTCGGGCTTGACGTGCAGACAGGTGAAGAGAGGGAGAGGGTTCTGGGCCTGGTTGATCTTCTCCTGGATGCTGCTCAGCTTGGTGTCCATCCTCTGACAGAAGAGAGACATCACTGGGTTAACCACTCGGTGCAAACATGACAGTAAAAGGAGGTTTATTTCCTTCTTTCACCAGAGAAAACATCTATTTACCAGCAATGATATGTTTCCTTTTACCCTACGAGCCTTAACCCTTTAACTCCCAGCTCAACTGTTTGGCAGAGGTCATCAATAAAAACAGATATTTAATGCTTTAAAAAACAGAACAAATCAAATTGTTGTCTGATTTAATTAACATTTCAGGAAACAAAGACAAAAAACCCAAAAAGTATGCTGTGGGATTTAAAAGTTTAAAAAGCTAACAGCTGTTTCCACGATGACACAAAAATGCAGAAATATTTGGGTCAAAATCAATTAGAAAAGGCAAAAATGTTTTGGATAAAATAACAATAAAAAATAACTTAAAATAGACTTTATTGAGTTTGAGAAAAACACAGAAATGTTCTAGATGAATAGCATTTTTTATATATAAAATACCAGTAAATGGTTAAGTATTTAAAATAATAAGGTTGATAATACTATTAACAATAATAATAATAATAATAATAATTAGCTTCTAGCTTTTAAACCTTTAAATCACGAACAAAGAAAATATCAGTTCTTTTGGTTTGTTTGTAGTTTATTCTATATCCTAAAACACTAATAATGACATGTTTTTAGCACATTAAATATTCCTGAATTTACTGACCTCTGCCAAACAGTTGAGCTGGGAGTTAAAGGTTAACAGGACAGGTCTTCTTTTTCCAAGTGGAATTGCTCGAGGATCAACCCTCAGGTCATTGTTATTTTGTGTTATTGTGAGTTTATATTGATGGTTGCTCACAAACTGCTCACATGGACGACAAAAAAGACCCAAATGCACGAGAAAGATCCTCAAATTAGAGGACAAAGATTATAGTTTAGAAATACTGCACCTGCTTCTCAATCAAGATGCCTTTTTGTTGTTCCTTAGCAGCTTCATGCCAACAACTCATTTTCTGCAATTTCAAGTCACCTGGATGGGTTTTTTTGTGTGTAATTATGCATTACATTGAAGACTTGAAAAGGTCTTTGACCGAAAAGTTGCAGTAAATTTTCTATTCTGGAAGTTGGCCAGTGTGTGGGATTTTTTCTTCAGGTTTGGCCCACATCTTTGTGAATTTGTCCACTTGTAAATTAAATGAATATGCAATTTTTTCCAAATTGATATATTTAATTTACTGTATCTACCCATTTGGTTACTGTGGAAAATTCTGGGTGCGTCCATCGTCTTGTATTATTTTTCTTAGCTGCCATTACCAATATTCTAAATAGATGTTCGGTGAGACAGCCCATCCATCAATTTTTTTTTTTTTTTTACATATCTTTGTGTTGAGTATTTCCTCCATTAATTTCTGCACAGTATGTGAACCCTATGGGATTACTTGGATTTCTGCTTAAATTGGTCATAAAATACTGTATGTTCTGATATTCATCAAAGTCACATTACTAGACAAACACAGTCTGCTTAAACTAATACAGCACAAAAAATTCTAAGTTTTCATGTTTTTATTTGACACGATATGTAAACAGTCACAGTGCAGGGTGGAAAAAGTATGTGAACCCCTAGACTAATTACTTCTCCAAGAGCTAATTGGAGCCAGGAGTCAGCCAACCTGGAGTCCAATATGTGTGATTAGATGGAACTGTTGACTTGCATGAAGCTGGAAAGGGTTACAAAAGAATCTCTAAAAGCCCTGATGTCCATGTGTCCACGGTAAGACAGACTGTCTACAAATGGAGAAAGTTCAGCACTGTTGCTGCTCTGCCAAGGTGTGGTGGTCCTGTAAAGATGACTGTGAGAGCACAGCGCAGAATGATCAATGAGGTGAAGAAGAATCCTAGAGTGTCAGCTGAAGACTTACAGAAATCCCTGGCACATGCCAACATTATTGTTGACAAATCTACAATACGTAAAACATTACACAAGAATGGAGTTCATGGGAGGACACCACCAAGGAAACCATTGCTGTCCAAAAAAAACATTGCTGCACGTTTGAAGTTTGCAAAAGAGCACCTGGATGTTCCACAGCACTGCTGGCAAAATATTCTGTGGACAGATGAAACCAAAAATTGAGTTGTTTGGTAGGAACACACAGCGCTATGTGTGGAGAAAAAAAGGCACCAACATCAAAACCTCATCCCAACTGTGAAATATGGTGGAGGGAGCATTATGGTTTGGGACTGCTTTGCTGCCTCAGGGCCTGGATGGATTGCTGTCATTGATGGAAAAATGAATTCAAAGGTTAATCAAGATATTTTGCAGGAAAACTTCAGACCATCTGTCCGTCAACTGAAGCTCAACAGAGGATGGGTGATGCAACAGGACAACGACCCAAAGCATAGAAGTAAATCAACAATGGAATGGCTTCAACAGAGGAAAATATGGCCTCTGGAGTGGCCCAGTCAGAGTCCTGACCTCAACCTGATTGAGATGATGTGGCATGACCTCAAAAGAGCGATTCACACCAGACATCTCAAGCATATTACTGAACTGTAACAGTTTTGTACAGAAGAATGGTCCAAAACTCCTCCTGAATGTTGTGCAGGTCTGATCTACAACTACAGGAAATGTTTGGTTGAGGTTATTGCTGCCAAAGGAGGGTCAACCAGTTATTAAATCCAAAGGGTCACATACTTTTTCCACCCTGCACTGTGACTGTTTACATATTGAGTCAAATAAAAACATGAAAACTTATAGTTTTTGTGCTGTATTAGTTAAAGTAGATTGTGTTTGTGTAGTGATGTGACTTAGATGAAGATCAGAACATATTTAATGACCAATTTGAGCAGAAATCCAAGTAATCCCAAAGGGTTCACATACTTTTTCTTGCAAATGTATATCAAACCGGGAATTTTAATTTAGAACACTTCCATAACATTTGACAGTGATCTGCTTCTTGATCCTTGAAACAACACCTGAACCAAACAAAAGTGAAGAAAGTGAGAAGAGCAGCTGTCAGGTGTCTCTTACCGCAGGTATCAGCGTCTCCCCGATGAGCATACCGAAGATGTCAGTGAAGGTGACGGGCTGCCCCGTGGCCTTTTTGCTCCACAGCGCCTGCACGTAGTTGGTGATGTGTTTGGGCAGCAGCAGCCTCAGAGGGTTGCTGCTCACCCGGTTCATCAGCTCCTCGTTGATGTCCTTAGGACCCTTATTAGGGAAGTCTGGGTGGGAGTACAGGCTGGACATGTACCTGCATGGAGACGAGGCAGACCGGTCACTCATTATGCAACCGCCGCCGTGAAGTGCAACTGTTGTAAATCAGTCAGTAAATCTGAATAAATATCCGTCTGCTCTTTAGAGGTTTATGTAAGAGGAGCTGTGCTTTCAAAGAATTTAAATGCAAAAGGTCAACGGACAAACATGCAGATCCAAATAAAGCAGAGATGCTCACTTGTTGACAGTTTCATACCAGCAGAGGAAGGCAGGAGAGTTTCCAAAGAGGAGGGGGGGGAGCAGTCAGAAAGAAGCAGAAGGACAGATGAACGAGCTCGCGAACAAAAAAGGAGAAGAAGGCAGAGAGCATCAGGAAAGAGCGAGTCTGACCAGGTAGATCCCGAGAGTCCTGCAACGTATGTGGCACAATCCAGGACCCCGGACTCAAAGAGGGCCTTCATCACCCCGGAGAAGCCCACCATCGCACGGAAACCTCCTCCTGAGCCCGCCACGGCGATCACCGGCACCTGCAGCGAGGAAAAGGAGCAGCACGGATCATCAACCACATCTGTGTGAGGGCCAGCTTTTTCATGGCATATGCTATAGGGCCAAAAAAGTAAGAATTACTACAAAACAATCAAACTGAAATATTTTGGTCCTGTTACAATATTATTTATCAGCCCCGTCCACCGGTAACAAGGAAGATCATAAGGGGCCAAAAAGAAAAAAAGACAGAGAAGAAAAGAAAATGACATGATGTTTTAAAGTCTGAGAAAAAAGTCTAAATTCTGAGATTAAATTTAGAATAAATTTAGAATTATAAGAAAAAAAGAGGAGGAAGGGTAAAAGTCTGAGAATTAAGTCATTCTTTATTTGAGATTTAAAAGTTTAATTTAAGAATTCTGACATTTTCTTAAGATTCTGATTTCTGTTAGTCATGAAAAAGTTTGATCCTTAAACAGATAATCATTAGGGCTGGGATGATACACTTTTCTCCTGATTCGAGTTTTTACGATTTTTCAGGTGCTGATTTAGTTTAAATTGTGATAATATTGCAGATTTTTGCAGTCTTTAGTTAGCTTTTTAAAATTTTTTACGATTTTTTTGGTGCCGATTTGATTGAAATTGCAATTTTCTATGATTTTTGCAATCTTTACTCAGCTTTTTTAACACCAGTGAAAAAGATGAACAATGATGATGCCTACAGATCAGGAAAAATACACATCACATGTGAGTCTGTTTTTAGGATTTACTCAGCAATATATTTTAACCAGCTGTTTTTACTCTCTCTTCAAAAGCCTGGACTGCTTTTAAAAGTGGCTCATTAACGAAAATGAAGCATTCAATAAAGGGTTATTAGATGTTTGATTTTATCCAAGTGTAAAACTTGACTTCAGAAATTCAGGGAAACATAAAAAGTGTAAAAAACTTTACACTTAAGATTTCATCGACTAAAACTGGACCAAAATTAAAACAAATTAGAGACTAAAGATGACTAAACTAAAAGATATTTTAGACAAAACCCTTAAATAAATGAAAAAGGTGGAGTGTAGGTGGCTCCAGCTCAGTCTCATATCAGGTGTGGGTGTGTCGTACCTCCCTGGTTACACAGCTCTGTTTTTCCACATTTATTACTTTAACAAAGAGCATTAATGGAAAATTTAAGGGAGAGTCGCCGTAAAGCTCACACGAGTGTCTTGATTAATAATTAACATCAGAATAAAAGAATTCAAGAGTTTCTTCACAGGAATGACTAACTGTTGATCAAACTGCAGTTATTTTCCCTTTTGTACTCTCTGCAGACACGCTGCTCAGTCCGCCCTCCTCCACTGTGTGCTTCTTGTTTAAGGCTTTGCCCACATGTCAGCTCTGTTTTCAAAAAGAACTCCATCTATATGACAAGCACAACCACGTAAACTCTCTTTAGCCCTTTGACTTCCAAACTAAGAAATACATTTGCAACAAATTAACTGTTGGTAAAATCGTGTTCCTTATTCATTTATAAAAAAAAAAAAATCAAGTTTTATTTTTCAGATTACCCAAATGGGAAGCAGACATGGTGGTCAACCTGGTTGGCATGACTGGATTCAAGGGTGTAGCCGTAGGTATGATTTTGACATTGGTGGGGACATAAAAGTGCTCCAAGGAGCAGTGGAGTAAAAAGTCCTTGAAACCCATACTTGAGTAAAAGTAAAGATATCTTATATAAAATATACTCAACTAAAAGTGAAAGTCACTCATTAAAAAATCACTTAAGTAAAAGTCTTAAAGTAGCTACTATTAAATGTACTTAAGTATTAAAAGTAAAAGTACAAACAAAGAGAACAGGTACAAATAGTTGTTACTCTCCCAAGCTTTATTAAGTTTAACTCTTCCTCCCTCCCTCAGCTCCATTCACCTCTTACTCCCTCTCTCCATTCCTTCCTTACGTAAAGTCCACAAACTTGCGGTTCATCTTTAGCAGAAGTTGATTTTCAAAATTGCACAATTTCAGTCGTGCTCTTCGCGGGCTGAATACAAGTCCTGCAATGCTGAACAGTCGTTCACAGGCTGCAGAGGCAGGCAGAGGTGTGTTCAGCTTGGCTCAAGAGCACAAACAGTCTGTACGATCCTCTTCAATATAAAATGTGAAAATAAGTGTCATTTATATTCACATTTTAATATGTAGCGAGTAACTAAGTTGACAATTTAAATGTAATGGAGTAAAAGTATCATTTTTTAATTTTTAATGTAGTGAAGTAAAAGTAAAAGTTGCAAAAAACATATAAACTCAAGTAAAGTATAGATACTCCCAAAACATACTTAAGTACTGTAACTAAGTACTATTACTTCGTTCCTTTACACCACTGCCAAGGAGGCACCCCTAAAAGTTGATGTGTTACATTTATGACTGTTATTTCACATCATGTAGAGCCGATCAAATTTACAATCAGATTTACAAAAAGCTTCTCTATATACTACACCTTCAGCCTCTCCTCTTCAATCTCTACAACAATCATAAATGTTGATGGTTATAGTCTGAGGAGAAAACAGTTTTACAATTATTACCAATAAGTGTAATTTATTCCCCAACAATAAAAATGTATAAAATCATGTTTGTAATTCGAGCTTTTATTGTGTTTTTCCCCACAAACTTTTATTGTTTCTCTTAAATGGTTTAGGGATGTAACAATATGAAAATTTTGTATCACGCTTATTGTAACCAAAATTATCACGGTTATCATTATTATTGCGATATTGTTGCAGTGTGCTCAAAATGTTCTAAAAGTACTTTTACACTGAATTGAAATCATTTAACCCCTTTGTTATTATATTCATAACAGTTCTTTTGTCTTTTTTGTCAATAAATGTGTCAGACTCAGAGGCCAAACAATGCAAACTGTGCATGTGCACCTCGCGTGAGGCTCCTTAATCGAGGACAGATACATAGTTCCGGCTTTTCCAGGCAAAGAGTAGCATCACCGTGCGTTAGTGAGGCAGTGTGGTGATCAAGCACGATATAACAGTAATTTTAATTGGACACGGTAACGATTATCGTGGGAAATTTTATCGCGGTTTACCATTTTACCGGTAACCGTTACATCCCTAAAATGGTTGCTGCCTTTCAATATACAAATAATACATGGATAGCAAATAAAATAGCCAAGAAGTGTGTCTCTTTGGCATTACATATGAGCATTTTTTACCTATAAAGTTTTATACTATGCTTGTGTATTGTGTTAGGGACCATGTGGTGGTGGCATAATATTGATAGGGACGTGTCCCTAGTGTCCCGACCCAATTCTACGCCCCAGACTGGATTTATTTCATTTCTACAAAGATGTTTTGGTTTTTTTTGTATGAAAACATCTCTAAGAGTCAGATTTGGATATTTAGCTGCTGACACAGTTTCTGAGGAATCATAGATCCATTATGATCTTCAATTTTTTTCCTTCAACAAAATTATGAGTGTTAGAGGATCTGGAAAATTGTGATATGATTTTTTTCTTACTGTTAGATTTCTGAGAATCTATGCAGCAACAATTCACTTTCGATTTTTTTCTATCTTTTAAATAATTATATTCTCTCTCACTGGACATGTATTGGTGTTATAAACACTATCAAAAGAGGTGAATAAGGAAAAACAGATGAAGGCGGGCTTTCCAAATTTTAAACACAGTGCTAATTGAGCAAAAAGTCAACTGTACGGTTACAATGCCAGTCAAAGGGTTAAACACAGTTTGTTACCTTGTTATTTTTTTCTGTAATTTAACTGTTTAATTTCCTTTTATTCCTACTACAGCTTAACTTGTGGCTGTTTGGTGAATTTTTCTTTGATTTTATTTCAATTCCAGATTTTTCTGATAATCTCGATCAAATTCTGTCATTAAAAGCTTTCATGGTTACTCTTGTTGTCTTCAACATCTGCTGTTACTATGGCAACCACAGAGCAGGCGGCCATGATTCATGAAACAGTAACAGCGTGTCTGTGATCGTGTCAACAGTCCAGTGATCAACACTTAAAAAACAGCAACAGAGGGTGACATCAACCCCGAGGAGTGTGACGTCACAGTCCGTCCACACTCTGTCCAGCATTTATAAAAATCTAAACTTTAGGGAGAGTTTCCTAAAACAGGCATTTCAGAGGTGTTTATGTGGACAGGAGGACAAATGCACAGGAAAAACTCAACTTTAAAAATTACCTGCCTACATGTGGATGAAGACTCAAGGTCTCATTAAAAAAAAAAAAAAACTGCACTACAAACTTCTGCACCTGCTGATAAGCACATTTCTGCAGATGAGTTGTCCAGACATATTAAAATACTTATATTAAAATACTTATAATACTTGTATAAGTATGTCAGGCTGAGGTCCACTTTATTATCACTGAATGTCTAAAATAAAAAAAAATCAACTGTTACATTTCCAGAGAATTAAATACTGTTTTCTTATTTCCCATCAGTTACTCAAAGAAACTGCTCCAGTATGACGAACAGGTGAGTTTAAATTAAGCAGAAACTTTGTACCAAAACTATCTGAATTAGTTTCTATGATAATGAGCTCAGACTTATCAGCATATTGGCAAGAACTAAATACTGTGCATCCCTGATAATTACTCAACAGTAAGCCACTATCTTTATTATTAGTTTTCTGAATCCGACATCTTTTCAGTAATTCAGTTATTTCTTTCCTTTATCTTTATTCTTTTTTTACTGAAATGTGTTATTGTATCACTTTTCAGTTTAACTTAACAAATTTTTTCATTCTTTTTTCAACAAAAACAACCACATAAAACTTAAAGAGACTGTGAGGAGTTTTTAAGTAATTCCAAAAAAGTCTCACTTTTAGATATATGCCTGATCGAAATACACACTTATTGATGAGTTTTATAGCATCGAAATAGGTTATCTATAAATGCTATTCCTTAGCCTCTTGGCCAGGTCGTACAGGGCTGGACTGGCCTGGATTGCAACTTCAGGTACAAGACAATTAATACTAGAGCAAATTTCTATTATTTTATTATTTATATTACCCGTCTGAGAGCGCCGGGCTGTAAGTAGCGATATATAGCCGTCTACAACTACGGTAATAACTTTCCCCGCATTGCTTGTTGTCACACATCAAAAACTACCGCTACGTAACTACAAAGAGATACATTACCTCGTGGCTTTGCATCCTGTAAGTTGTTACAGACTTTTTAAAGCAATGCAGAGTTCTGAGGAAGGTCCGAGCTGCATTTACCACAACAAACAAACACATTTGGCTTCACGTCTCCGGTGCATTCAAGTTGTAGTCAGAAGTAGGAATTTTGAGCTCCAAGTGGGAAACTAAAACTGGAACGTCCCCCAAAGTCGGAATTTCCTACTGGGAACTCGGTGAAACCTCGCCACCCCGAGGTGTCAATCAAAGATGGATGCCGCCAGTGTGAACAGTTATTTAGCTCCTGTAATAATCCATTTATTTGCACTTCTGACTGGGGTGTGTCGCTCTAGATCAGCTGTACACATAGCATTGTTAGACTTATATTTACAAAAATGCTGCCATAGTGATAATTAAATCAATGATAAGTTCTTCAGTAATTCAGTTATTTCTTTCCTTTATCTTTATTCTTTTTTTACTGAAATGTGTTATTGTATCACTTTTCAGTTTAACTTAACAAATTTGTTCATTCTTTTTTCAACAAAAACAACCACATAAAACTTAATAAACATCATCTCAGAGTTATCGGCGTTTCAGTTGAAGTCGGAAAAAAACATGCCAATCTACCAGGCTATTGTTAGCTGTTGTTAGCACGGGAGTGGCGAGGTTTCACCGAGTTCCCAGTAGGAAATTCCGACTTCAGGGGACGTTCCAGTTGCAGTTGCCTACTCGGAACCCGGAATTTCCTACTTCTGACTACAACTGGAACACTCTTTCTCGCTACGTAGCGCTAGTTTTTGATGTGTGGCAACAAGCAGTTTTTGGAAAACTTAGTATTGTAGTTTTGTAGCCGGCTATATATCTCTACTTACAGCCCGGTGCTCTAAGACGTGTCTGAATAATATAAATTTGCTCTAGTTTTAATTGTCTTGTTCTTGAAGTTGAGTATCCAGGCCAGTCCAGTCCAGTCCGACCTGGCCAAGAGGCTAAGGAACAGCATTTATAGCTAACCTATTTTCATGCTATAAAACTCATCTTAAAGTGTGTATTTCAATCAGGCATATATCTAAAAGTGAAACTTTTTTTAATTACTTAGAAACTCCTCACCGTCTCTTTCAAAAAAGTGACTAAAGAAGTAGATGGAGTCCATTCAGATGGTTGTTTTAAAGGGCAGACAAAATTAAATGCTGCACAGTTAAATAAAAAAGCAAAAGAGGAAAATGCAACTCGGTCTGTATTCTTTTAAATAAGCTAGAATCTTTAAAAAAAAGAAAACATTGAAACTAGTCTGATCAGAAATGATGGTATCCTTAACTTCATATCTTGCTGTAATACTTTGTTCATTATTTATTTATTTTTTTTAAATGATTCTGTTGAACCACAATTCAAAAAAATATATTTTCATGAGTTAATTTTCAGTAAATTTTTATTTATCATTACTTTTTTAATGTATTCTTTGGGAATTTTGTTCCTTTTTATTGATAGGAGAGAGACAGTGGATAGGCTTGTGAAAGAGGGAGAGAGAGTAGGGGAAGACACTCTGCAAACTGGTCACAGGCGGGATTCGAACCTGGACCGGCAGAAGCATGTACATGTACTAACCACTCGGCCAAACCAGCACCCCATGATCATTACGTTTGTCCGTTTCAGTTGTTTCAGGGACAATTGTGGGTTTTATTTACTATTATTATATACGCACAATAGTTTAAAATCAGTTTCGTGAACAATAACTCAGTTATTCTTATTATCTTTTTATTAATGTCTCCATGATTTATTTATCTTCTTAATAACTGCATATATCTTAAATGTGGTGACCTCCTTCTGTCGTGTTGCTGTTTCTTTCCTCTCCTGCTGCTGCGTCAGTGCAGTGAAGCTGATGTTAGTCATGACTAACCTCTCTTCACTTTAACAGAAGCTTTGTAAGCTTCATGAACTCTCCTTCATTCTTTAAGGTTGTGTAACTTTCCTGTTCAGACTCTAAACCATGATCATGCAAAAAAAAGAATTGCATCACGCCTCATAGGACTTTTGCTTTAGGATTTTCAGCTATTTCATAATTTCACTGCTCAACCCTGCAGCCAAGTGCATCTGCTGGTCAGCGCTGGCTCTTCTGTTCATGTTTCCGCAGGAGTCATGTTAGAGAGCAGCAGCGTCTGGTTATCTCATTCCTCTGGAGCTTCCGGTGTGAGCTGCAGGCATGAGCAGGCCAAAACCACACAAGTGAGAAAGTGAAGTTGTGCTCGGGGGAGGACGGGAGCAGAGCGAGGGGCTCAGCGAAGTGCAATGTTTGCTTCTCCTTCTGCTGTGGGAAATGTTCAAGTGTTGCATCAGGCTGAGACCAAAGTGTGTGAGAACATACATCACACTTTAACAGACCGCAGAGGTCTACGGGAATCGCCCTCGCTCATCTGTATCTCTGCAGTCTGATGCTAATGAGCTGTGTCGGCAGGCTAAATGCAACAGGCTCCGTCAGCAAAGTCCTACGGAAATTATAATAACAGCAGCGTGAGCCAAAACCTGCAAGAGAATAACCGAGTGGAAAGTTTTGACTCCCCTGAAGTCAGATTAGATTTACACTCCTCAAGAATGTTTGAGAACATTGTTCAGTCAATCATTTTCCCCTTTTATCCCCTTAACTACCAGCTCAACTGTTTGGTGGAGGTCATCAGTAAATTCAATTCATATTTAACATTTAAAAATTAAAATAAGTTTGTATGTGGCTTAGTTAGACATGTGAGGACCTTGGGATGGGTGGGAAGGAGGTTCAGGTGCTGAAGATGGTTCTGATTTGTCTGATCTTGTTTGCTTTGTTTGTTTTTTATTAGAAAATTTTAAAAATTTGATTCTGTTATATTGTTTTGTTCATCTGTTTGGTGTTTAATAAAATATATTGAAAAAAAAATTAGAATAAAACTATTTGCTTATATATTTTCATATAGTTCTTATCTTTTTTACATTTAATTATTTTTGGTTTAATTTTAATCTTTTAACATTTATTTGTTTTAAATATACAGTTTTAGTGTCTTGTTTTACTCTCTTAGATGTTTCTTAGTTTTATTGCTTTGCTTTTTCTTGTATCTCTTCTTATAAATTTTATCATTTTAATTGAGCTTCTGTGGTGTGCATTGGTCTCCAAATCCTTTTGACATCCTACCAACTATCATTACAATTACAGTGGCATATACTTAGTAGATGGACCTCTGCTGAGTGTTTATTTGCTAAGTGGTTAAATGAAAATTACTGTCATCATTTATGTGCGTTTGTGTACATATATGCACATATGTGTGTGTGTATGTATATATATATGGATGTGTTTATGTGTATATGTATACATATGTGTGTATGTGTATTTATGTGTGTGTATGTATATTCATACATCCTTTGTCAATCTTTTGTCTTGATGTAAAGCACTTTGAGCTGCAATTGACTTGTATGAATTGTGCTATATAAAATGATTTATTGAAATCATTGTTTTTTTATTTGTATTTATTCTAATTAAAGCCCAATTTTTTTTTTTAATTTTCTTTTTATTGGAAAAGCAAAACATTGCATTACATTTTAAGATTAATAAACTGTCCTTGATTCACTTGGTGTTCATTGTCCGTTCCAAGAAGGCTTTCGTTTTGCCAAAAATTTAGGACAGCTTTCACTCGCTTCAAAAAGTCTTTCAGAGTATGCTTTCCTGTTATTTATGATTTTGAACAGTGAAGTCCAAACTCAGAACCTAGAAGAGAAGACAGATGTTCCTTGAAGGATCCAGGGATCATACATCAAAGTAGTGCATTCTGATGTTAACAAACACATTACAGTAAAATACAAAAAATACATGATTCAGGCATATTATCACATACAGTCAGTTCAACTAAAATCAGATCTTAAAGGTTTTACGTATTCAGCCCACTTCCACCAGATTCTGCAAAATCTATCCTTTTGTAATTTAAGGGAGAAGGACAATTTTTACATTATGTAGATTTGGTGTTAAAGCCCACTTTTAATATTATCTTATCTTATTTTATTTTTTATCTCGTCTATCTTCCCTTATTTTATATTCTAGTTTTTTCCATTTTTTTTAACTTCATTTCAATTCATTTATTATTAAAATTTTTTTCTTATTTTATTTTATGATATATTTAATTGTACACTTTAACCTAAACTCCAGTGATTTCTCATTTTAAACGTTTAAAGATGCTATAAGGAGTTTGTAAGTAATTACAATAAAGTCTCCCTTTTAGATATATGCCTGATGGAAATACACACTCTAAGATGAGTTTCATAGCTTCTAAATAGGTTATCTATAAATGCTATTCCTTAGCTAAGGAACAAGACAATTAAAACTAGAGCAAATTTATATTATTCAGACACGTCTTAGAGCACCGGGCTGTAGGTAACGATATATAGCCGGCTACAAAACTACGATACTAAGTTTTCCAAAAATTGCTTGTTGTCACACATCAAAAACTACCACTACTTAACTAGAAAGAGATCATCAACTACATCTGTACATGGGCCAGTTTTTTTCATGTTTCAAGACACCAATGATAATTAGCACAATTACACACAAACACTCATAATGAAATATTTGGTCCAGTTAAAACATAATTCCTTATCAGTCCCATTCCTCAGTCCTGAAGAAGCCACATGGGGTTTCCACTGACAGCTGTGGATATTTCATCACAAAAAAACTCATAGAAGCATTTTTTTTTATACCCTGCACATTTTCTCACTTTGCAAACACTGAAGACCACAATGGCAATAAAAGAACAACAGAAAGGAAGAGAAAGTCTGTGAAAAAAAACAAAATTCTGAGAAAAAAAGTCAGAACTCGAATCATGTGGAGAAATGTTTAAATCATACTTTATTTGAGAATTCTTACTCTAATTTTAGAATGTGGTGTCTCTTAAAATCTTATTTTTTTTAGTCAGAAGAAAGTTTCATTTAAATATAAATTAATACCGTAAAATACCAAATAAATACCGAGTTCCAATTAAATGCCGGTTTCCAAATAAACGCTGGTTGTAATTTATTTGAGCTACGGTCGATGTTACAGAACACAAATGCGGACGCTGAGCTCACAGCTGACAGTGCACACTTGAAAAGAAACATTATCAGACTGTACCGTAACAGTCCGGATGGTTTATTTGTCTCTCTGGACATCCTGTCAGCTCGCTTCTCCTCCCTCTGTATGTCAACAAAAGGCATGTAAGTGTAAGGCGCTCTGTTTCACGACAGTGCAGTTACACTCAACGACCACAGAGGGCGCTCGAGCGCAGAAAGCCGCAATCTTACACACTAGGGCTTCATAAATCCAAAGAAGACGTTGCCGCTGCTGCTGCAGCCCTTAACCGTTACGTCAGTTAGCAGTACATTGCTGCTTATCTCCATGGCCCCAGTGCAGCAACAAAACAGAAGTTTTACCTTAACTTAACTACTTACTACTGGTAAAGTAGTTCTTTACCAGTAGTAAGAGTGTTTAGAGAGAGCTGAGTTGAAAGAAGAAGACAAGAGTATAACTACAGTACTGTAATCTTGCTGTAAGGGTGATATTCATACTGGTGTAAATAAATAATGTGATTACATTTACCATATTTTTTCATTTTTTTCTAAGCAATATGTTGTGGGAAAGGAATTAAACGCCTGTTCCAAATAGTCGCCTGGTCCCAAATAAACGTCTGGTCTGCTCAGTGATTGAAACAAATACACGCCCCGGCCATTATTTGGTATTTTACAGTATAATTTTTAGCAGTGGCCCTGACCTTTTTCTGTATATCAGGAGGCTGATTGTTGGTGATGGCTGGAGTAGAGGCTTAGGATCAGACTAAAGTTTCAGTACTTGGCCTGTGATTGGCTGCTTTAAGGACAAAGAGTGTGCATGTTTACTCTGTGTGTTACCTCCTCTGGAGAGCTGGGCAGGAAGCGAGGTTTCTCCATGTCCAGCAGCTTCTTGATGCCCAGCATCACTCGCTCTCTGCGGGTTTGTCTGAACTGCTTCTCTTTGTCGCAGAGCGCCAGGCTGAACCGCAGGTCCAGGTTGGTGCTGCAAAAACAAATCAGGACAAACAATCAGCCATCAGATGAGCCACATGTGACCGAGCTTAGGTGATGCATGTCTGCAGGTAGTACAGGCTCTCTGAGGCCTCAGCTCTTCGTCTGATTACTAAACCCTGAAACACGTCTGGCACTCCAGGCCTCCCCACAAACATCGCCACCATAACGCCACAGGAATTACGGCGCCTTAACCCTTTATTAGCCTCTCCTGTCGTAACCCGAGTCATGCTGGTTAACTTCTAATTTTAGGTCCTGCTCCTCCTCGGGGGAAATTCTTCAGTATTCTTCTGTTTTTCTGAGCCCTAAATGAGCTGTCAATCATATGTCAGCCCTTCAGTTCAATGTCAAAACACCTCAGCAGCCTCTTTCAGTAAAATAAACATATAAATTTAGGATGTTTAAATGAATACGTACCATATCTCCAGTGACATCTCCAAGTAGACTTTGGTCGCCTGTGAACAGTGAAATATTTGATTAGTGTCTGAAAATAAAGTTGAAAAATGTGGTTTATAATTCAGTCATTCAGCAGAAGGGTCATGGTTTAAATCTGCAGCATTAAAAAACTGTTTTAGATAAATCTGTAGCTTTATTAGTGTTCATGTCCTCTTTATTCTGATGGGTTAACCCTTTAACTTCAGAGGGCATCGCTAAATTAAGGGGTATTTAATGTGTTAAAAAACAGAATAAATCAAATCAAATTAAATTATTGTTTGTTTCTGTTAACACTTCAGGGAACATTGTAAAAACAAACAAACCAAAAAGAAGAATTTTTCTTGGTGTGGGATTTAAAAGTTTTAAAAGCAACATGATGACACAAAACTGAGCAAATATTTAGGACAAAATCATTAGAAAGTGTTTGTAAACAAAAAAGCAATAAAAAAATTGACAAGTACAAAAAATGTTTTTGATGAATAACAGTTTATATATAAATATTAGGGTTTAGTTTTCTCCCACCCCTAATATAAATATAAATATACATGCTCAAATCAGTAAATGGTCAAGTATTAAAGTAATTATGATATTAGCTTTTAGTTTTATAAACCTTTAAATCCCACAAAAGAAACTATCAGTTCTTTTGGTTTGTTTGTAGTTTTTTTCTGTATCCTAAGACACTATCAGACACAAACAATTTTTTCTAACACATTAAACATTCCTGAATTTATTGACATCTGCCAAACAGTTCAGCAGGGAGTTAAAGGGTTATTAAAGTACTTTCCTGTCCTGTTAGGGGGCTTCTTAAAGTGTTACAACTGCAGGACATGAAGTCAGAAGAATGAAAAGCA
Organism: Scarus forsteni; assembly: GCA_036419115.1. Classification (NCBI taxonomy): domain Eukaryota; kingdom Metazoa; phylum Chordata; class Actinopteri; order Labriformes; family Labridae; genus Scarus; species Scarus forsteni. The sequence goes on from JAZDUH010000136.1 coordinate 51,325,331, forward strand.
TCCAGGGTCTCCAAAAGTCGATGGTCTTACTTTGCCGATGAGGAACGCCTTCGTCATTGTCCGTCCAACACCGTGTGTGGTGATGTCATACGAAGCTGTCCCAAGTGTTTCGTCCATCACATAGTTAGCGTCCATCAATGTTAACTAAGAGGAGAAAAAACAGCAGGGATGTAGTCCTGACCAGAATTTTAAGACCAGCTGAAAAATAGAAAGAATTTACATTTGGCACTGTTTGGTCTTAAGGAGGTTCGAAGTAGAGCTTCAAAATGCAAAAAGAAGAAATGGGAGTAAGATAAAAACTAATGTAAGAAAATTATTGCAAACAGTACGGAGGAGTATAAGGGCCATGAAAGATGGAGAAAATAATTTAGGGGAGGTCGAGATTAAAGCCAAACTGGCGAGAATAAAGTTGAAATGTTGAGAACAAAGTTGAAATACAATTTTGTGAAGTCAAAATTATGACATTAAAGTGGAAATGTCATGACCTCCTGATGGTAAAGGCTAAAAAACATTCCCTCTTTGAACAGCGTTGGATTGTTGAGCTGCAGAAGCAAAGGCCAATCACAGAGGCTGGATGCAGTAAAACATTTTAAACTCCTTAAAGATGCTGAGGGTTATGGGACAAAAAAAGTCACGTGGCTCGATTTCTCCTCATATATGGTTCTAATAAGCTCAAAGAAAACACAAACCACTGTATGAAGCATGTAAAGGCTTCGATTAAAGTGTTTTTGTTAATTTGTCATTAAGCATCAAGAACAGAAAAAAGGACCAAAATGACGAGTCAGAAGCTCCAGTAAAATCTACTGTTAAACTGTTAGGATCAGACCTCTACATGTTTATGACCTAGTTACTGAAACTCAAATACCTGTTAGCTTGAAATGATTTATCTGATAATTTCCTGCAGGACTCCTCATCTCTGTGCTCTATTCAATGCATGAAACACACTGGACAGCCTGTTTCATTATCTGTGAGCATGAGATTCATCAGAGTTAAACAAATATAATAGATGTAGCTTCATGTTGCATGAAAATCTTTAATGATAAGTTTTTCTTGATTTTGGAGCCACTCTGTCTCCCAGCCCTCTGACCTGTTATGAATGTTTTTATTATTTAAGAGTATAGATAAGCTTTTGAGCATCCTGTGAGTGAAGAAGCTCAGTGAAATGTGTTTGGATCTCATGGAAGTTTAGACCTTAGACCAGGTTTTTATCTCTATCTAATTTCGGAGTTTCTGTCTTTTTAGCCTTTCCTGTCAGTTTTGCTCTTATCTTTTTACCTCCCACTACTTTTAAGTCCATCCTCTTTTATATTCATCTTCTATGTTATGTTAACATAAGTTGGTTATTTATTCTTAACTCAGATTTTATCTAATCTATGATTCGCCTTTGCTACATTTTTAATCTTTTCATAGATAACCTTTTGTTCATGTCTTTTTTTTATCATTGTTTTAATTCTTATTCTTATTTTGTCATAATTTCATCTTGTTATATTTGCTGTCCTGTTTTTTTGAGTTCAATCACCTTTTATTTTCTTACTAAGTTTATGTCTTTAGCTTTTATTTCAGTTCTCATGGTCTCATTTTATGTTGCCTGGGTTCCTGTGACATTTGGAAAGTCTCTTCACACCTGAAGCTCCAGTTTCTCTCTTCTTAACCTTCCTGCTCGTGTCCTTTCTGCCTTTTGTGTCTTTCTGTAAGAGTAAACTGATCTTTTTGTTTTTGTTTCCTTGTGCTATAATTTTTGCGCTTTGTTTGTTGTCAAAGCACTTTGTAAACTTCTGTTTTAAAAAGTGTTATATAGATAAAGTTATTATTATTATAATAAGGAGGCTGACATAGCAGTTAGGAACACAGCAGCTTTGTGCCTGACCACTACACTTTCCCAGACAAACACTCTCCTGGGTGCAAACGTAAGTGTCTGATGATTTAAGACGACACCGGCATCAGGGGGATATCAGAGAAGATGTCTGTCAGGGCTCCCACTCTTTCCTAGAAATCATTTCCAGGATGCGTGGGATCCCTGACCTGTGCTTCATGCCAAAACATCTGTGAATATGATTTAGGTCAAAACAGAAAAGATTCTGATGACTTCAGATTTAGACTGGTCACATCAGACAGCAGAGCAGCTCTCACCTCCAGGACGTTGTGCTGGTTTGGGTCTAAAATGAAGAGAAAAGTCTCGTTCCATTTCGGGTTGATGTCGTTGTCGATGTGTTTGGTCCTCTTCCTGCTCTCTGGAGCTGTCGGGATGAAGAGCTCCACGTACGGGTCAGGAGTGTCCACTGCAGGCAGACGTGAGGACAGACGGGTTACAGATTCTCACCTGTGCTTAAAGAAGTTCATCCTCTGTGAAAATGACTTTAAAGGGACAGTTCAGTATTTTTGAAGTGGGGTTGTATGAGCTCCATGTGGCCACTAAGTACATTAGAGACAGCAGAAAGTTCTCTCCTCTCTCTCAGTAAGCCACAGACTGTAAGAGTCTGTGACGAAGAATTAGTGTTATTGGGTCCATTTGTTAGGGACCCTGCTCCGGGATAGCCTTGCAGAGCAGACAGACCTGCCTGATTCTGAAATCCTGCAGGTCTGTTTTGCCAGCCTCCGTTGTCCAATGAATTCACTCGTCAGAATTCTTAACAGCCCAATCAGGGAAGAGAGGCGGGAGCTGCAGAAGATGGATGTGATGGCAACTGGAAGTTGAAAACCGGAAGTTGAAAACCAACATGCTGATTAGCCTATTGTCCTCATGGCTACTCAGTGAAACTTAGCTAAATCTGCCCTCCTCAGAAGTTTACTTGTAGGGATTGTCTTAGACGGGGTTCATGTCACATATAATGGTGTGGCCACACCGGACGCGAATTCGCAAAGACGCGCATCTAGATTACATACAAAGTCAATGCAAAGACGTGTTTGGATGCAGATTCGCCCCGGGTGGCGCGTCAGACGCGTTTGGGGCGTCAAACGCCTCGACGCTCGAGTTGAAAATATTGAACTTTCGACGCAAATTCGCGTGACGCTGTGGCGTGGCAGCCAATCAGCGATGACATTCCCCCCGACATCATTGATTTGATGACATGTGACACTCCAGCCTCCTGCTCAAACCCCTCTGAAAGATGGAGCAGAGGTTTATCTGCACTGTTTGCCATCATCCGGAGCTAAACGATTTGATGTGTGCACTCTACAGAGACTGGAACAAAAAGGAGCAGGCTTGGGTGAAAGTCTCTGAGGAGAGAGATTTTGAAGGGAAGTTCTGTAAATATTTGTTTCCAGCTGGATTTGCCTGCACAGGTCATCACTGAGTCCGACTGGCTCCGGCTCTCTACTGCATCTGTCCAGTGACACACGTCGCCCCTTAGCTTGTCAAAATAGTCCAGCGTCCAGCCTCGGGCGTTACGCGCGTTTGATTTCGCCAATTTGCGTCCGGTGTAGTCGTAGCATAAGTGTTAAATGAATCATCTGTGTGGTACAATTTAGTGTAAGACGATAGTATAAGGCCGTTAGCTGTTAGCAGCTAAGTTAGAGGCTAACGGCTAACGGTCATTAACTATTGTTAGCTGTTACCAGCTAAGTTAGCCGCTATGGCTAACATCCATGAACTGTTGTTAACTGTTGTTTGCCATCAACCGCTACATTAGCAACTATGTATGCTACATTATTGGAGGCAACCCTGCTTGATGTGGATTGGTCTGTGATGAATGTGACGAGCCAAGCGATTGTCCAATCACAAGCTTGTGTTTTTTTTTAACGTTCTGCCCCTGAAAACAAATTTAAAGGGCTCCTACCCAGAAGGACTAGTGAAATGTTTCTGTGGCAGATATATGGAGCTGTCCATCTGGCTTGTCAGGTTAGCTCAGGGAGCCATCTGATAGGAATATTCTTGCAGCATCATTTGATATCGCCATGCCGTTCTGCTTTCCCGCGCCTCAGATAGTGAGATGTTTCAATGGAGGATTCTTGATACCAAACTGCGATCATCATTGTTTATTGCATGGTCGTTCCAAGTAGACACAGATACATAGTGAGTAAACGAGTAAGTGTCTGTGGGTGAGGATGTCGGTCTTTATGCTGTCAGAGTGAGGGTGCAGGTCTTCATGCTCCTCTCACTGGAGGTCACTTGGAGCTTGGTTGGGGTTGTGGGACGGCTTGTAGGGGGCTTCCCTTATTTTCAAAGACAATACTTGACAGGTAAGCATTCTCCAGCGGAATCTGATCCCTCTCAGCTCGGCTACACGCACTGAATCAGAGTTTGTGCACGCCGGCAAAATGTACATGCAGGAGCTGGCAGAATGGCGAAGGGATTTAATTGGTTTAAAAATTGGTGACACGGCATGTTTATTGGTCGGTGTTTTCCCTGTTTTACTCCTGCTGTTCGGCGTAACAGACTCTTACAGACTGTGGTTTCTGAGGGAGAGAACTTTCTTTTTTGTTATTGTGAAAATCCAGGTCCTCATAAACAATGATCATACATATTGCATCTCTCATTTAACCATCTGCAGTTGTACAATTGTAACCTCAGCAAGCAGCACAGAAGTGTGCAGGACCAATCATGTATCTACACGACCAGTTATATAAACATTTAACCATTCTTTCAACAAAATAAAATAAGAACAAGAACACTATTAAATAACACATAATGGGGTAAATGTCAATGGCACATAAAGCCCTCTGCAGAGGGAAGATATAGGAAAACAAAAAGGACATAAAAATTCACTTCAGACAAATGTTGGTCATATTAGCGTGACATATGTGATCCATCTTTCCAATCTTTTTAAAAAAATCCTTGTCTTAGAAGTAGAAAACTCTCTCATCTAACGTGCTTAGTGGCCACATGGAGCTCATACACCCCCACTAAAAAAACACTGAACTGTCCCTTTAAGGAGCTTCATTCATCACAGACATGATTTAAAGTCATACGTGCAGCTACACGCAGCATGTTCGGTACATTCTGCACTCCTGGATGAACTGAAACATGAGTGAAGAGGAAGCAGAGAGAGTTGAACTCACGGAGATCGCCCAGCGCTCCTTTGGTCACATTCTCAGCCCGAACCACCGTCACCGTGAATTTGTGAGAAAACTGCTGTTCCACCTGCAGGACGACATTCATTCAGGTCATCACTGAGGTCAACCAGCATGCAAACATAACCAGGACTAAGACGCTTATCACTCTGCTTTCACCAGCATGCAGGAGAAATACAATCTCTCATCATGATCAACATGAAACCACGAGAATCGAGATCATCTTCAGATGCTTCACTTCCTTAAGCTGCTGTTACCTTCAGGAGGAAGATTCTGCACATCAGCTCAAAACAGAATAAGGGCTGCACAATGAAACACATTCATCATTACTGCATTAATAAACACTAAATATATTTCACACAAACAAACCACGCTGCCTCTTCAAATGTGCAAAAGGATGCACTGCACACTAGGGATGCACAATCTTGGATTTTTGCCGATTTTAGATATGCCATATTTTTAAATTCATTATCCTGATAACAATACAAATATTTCAAGTTGAAAGCACAAGCTCTGTTGCTAACAAAAACTGGCTTGTTTCTTCAATATTACAGTATATGTTTTGAGGAACAGATGTAAAACAAGAAAAACAGCATTAAGTTCTTGCAAAAATGAAACCCTTGATTTTCAATTTTACACATGCAGTGATGAGAAGGTGCATCAGCATTGTGTATTTGAGTAATTTGCCAATATTTTAGCCGTTACATGGATTTTATGTATGGCAGAGATATCGGCTGTAAATATTTGGAAAAACTTAATTATTGGCTGACACCGATATAAAACTATTATTATATTATTGTGCATCCCTACCGCACACTAGTGATGGGCACACTAGTTATCTTTTCTTGTCCAATCTGCAGACATTTCTGAATTAAATGTTTTCATTGATAAAAAGCACAAAAAGATGCACAAGGAAACATTTTCTTTCCGCCTTTTTTTTAGCATATATATTCAGGTTTCCTCTTTATGTGGTTGAAGATGTAGCCATGAATTTGAATTTTGATTTTTCATACTATATGTTTGCCGAATTGTAAATATTTCTTGCAAAGTTATAAATATGTTTGAACATTTGAGAAGTAAAAATATTAAAAGCTGATTAAAAATGTTCAAAAAAAAAAGAAAAAAGCACATAAACATGTGAGCTGATGTTTCACTGATTTATAAACTGCACATGATCAATTCTAAGTTACTGAAAAAGTGATTTTAAATGATTATTTGAAGGGAAAAATGTTCTTTTTCTCTCATTATTCTTTGGCTTGTTACAAAACTGCCTTATATGTTTGTAGGCTTGCATTTACAGCTGAGGGCTTTTGATGCGTCTGATTGGTCCGCACAGTCACATGACACAGATAACGGCACCTTCCTCTTTTTCTGGCACAAAGTAAGAGAGGAAGAAGGGAAGAGTTGACATTTATGGTTAGTCCTCATTTGGTACTGATACTATTGGGGGGTAATCAATACCAAGAGTATCGACCTGTAACGTACTGATGCTCCACGTTTAAAATATTTATACCCTAATGAATGTGTAGCTAAAATATTAAAACCTCATGAGTGGAGGTTTTCTGGAGTGTTCCTGATGTCCTTAACAGACTGATGCTGCTTTATAATGAGTCAAAGTGAGCCGGTGTAAACGAGTTTATTTCTCCGTTCAGCTGCATACAGGACGTAACACCTTTTAAAATACTCACCATTATATTTGAGGCCATGGTGTGAGGTCTGGTGAGCTTTACTCAGAGATGCTAATTTTGGGATTTCAGCAGTAATTCAGGAGGACATGTCAGTGATGATCAGCATTCAGCATCTGAAGGTGACAAACAGATATCATCAATAAAATGCAGAACTGAGCTTTAACAGAAAACAAATATAACCAACTTAACTGAGCTCTGACCAGTTTCTTCATTCTTATACTAACCCAAGTCTTTTCTGAATTATTTAACCTTATACTGGTGCCTTTTTGTGCAGTAATAAACAGGACTCTTTTCTCTTTTAGGGTTAAAAACAATGCAAACTCCAGCACACTGAGAATAAATGAAGCAGAGGACCATCATAAAAACACTTTACCAAACAACCACCTCTGCTGAAAATGAAGCAAATGCAGAGCTGCAGAAAACTGCCGTTCCTAAAGCATCCGCCTAAGGCCGACTGCAGAAGCACCCCACGATAAGATTCACTGTAAAAAGCTTGTTGTAAATCAGACAGTAATTTACTGGCAACAAGATGCCAGTAAATTACTGTAAATGTCTTTACAGTAGCATTCCTCTATTTAAATCGTCAGGGATATTGATGTATTTTCTATAACTGTTTAACTTTTGGATTTTTATTCAAGGAATCATGATAGTCTTTCAATTTAAAGCATCATCACTGTATTATCAAAAACAGCTTCCTCGCTGTTTTCCATTTATAGTATTATATATCATATTATTATTACGGTATATATTTTACAACTTTTTAATGCATTTTAAATTACTGTAAACTTGATATTCATGCATGTAGGTGCATGGGTATGTATGTATCTTCATTAGGTACGCATTTTGCATACTTGTCCTAAAGGCTGAGGTCTTTAAATTGATTATTTATTGCTATTTTTAATTTTTCAAATCTTTCAAGTTATTACTTTTATTGCTAATTTTAGTAATATCGTGTGTTATACATCCTTTGGCTCAGCCTTTTTATATTTGTTTTGTATTGGGGTTTTTTTAGTCTGGGAAAAAAAACAGGAAGTTTTGTAAAGATGTCATATGGAATGTACTGGCTCTGTTCTCAATAAAATCAAGAACTGTAAAAAAAAATAAAAAAAATTACTGTAAACTTGCCATATTTTAATGCATATAAAGATATGTTCAACTATTTCACGGACCATTTGCTAGAAATAAATTATGTTGTATATAAAATAAATAAATTCATAAGTACATAATTTATTACACAATAAAATACATTTACTCAAACTATTACCTAAAAATGTTACGTGCTAGAAGTCCGTTTTCCTGGGAAAAGTGTTTTTTTTCTTGGTCTATTGCCATTTTCAGTACTTACTGTGTGGACATTTTAGTGTAGATAACTGCAGATTTTACAGTAAGTGTTATAAATTATACAAAAATGAGATTTTTTTCCAAAATATTTTGCCATTTACAGTAATTTACTGCATCGCTGTTTACAGAAGGTAGTTTTCGACATTACAGTAAAATGTTGTAAAGTTTACAAAAATCAGTGACAGTGTTAAAATTAATAATCAGAATTGACTAACTTAGCCTGGATCAGCAAAGAGCTCAGGCCTTAACCAGGAAGTCAACTTTTATGGGATTTTCTCCATTTTAAGAGAAATGTTCTCCACTTTAAGCAGAAACTCTACTTTAATGTTCAGTAAACTGTCCGCATGGACCAGCCTGAAGGAAACAAGAAAACACACCATGTGCAATAACATCGTTCATTACACAGTAAAAACATGGATCAGGATGATTTGACGGCAGAAGAAGAAGAGCGCATTAAAGTTGGAGGTTGGTCATTTTCACACACAGACTCTTTGGGACAGTTGAGGCCCGACAGACGTCGTCTTCAGATAACTGGAGCTCAGATTTAGCCTTAAATCAGATTCATATCTTCATATTTGATGACTGTTAGAGTTCAGTAACCCTTACTGAGCACCCCTGACAGCTTCAAACTGTTGAGATTTGTTTGTTGCAGAGGCTCAAATCTCCATAAAGACTGAATCGAGGTGAACTGCAGTGTTGTGTTACTCAAGACCGGTCTCGAAGTAACATTTTTAAAGATCTTGTCTCGGTCCCGAGAGCTTTTTTACTCCGTCTTGTCTTGGTCACGAGATCATTTTTATTCTGTCTTGTCTCGGTCTGAGAGATTTTTTACATTGTCTTGTCCCAGGTTTGGAGAGCTCTTTTATGCATTCTTGTCTTGGTCTCAAGAGATTTTTTACTAGATCATGTCTCAAGAGCTCGAGAGCTTTTAATTCGTTCTTGTCTCGGTCTCAAGAGGTTTTTTTATTCGTTCTTGTCTTGGTCTCGAGAGCTTTTTTACTCCGTCTTCTCTCGGTCACAGGATCTTTTTTATTCTGTCTCGTCACAGTCTCCAGAGCTTTTTTACTAGGTCATGTCTCAAGAGCTCAAGAGCTTTTTAATTTGGTCTTGTCTCGGTCTTGAGAGCTTTTTTTGTTCTGTCTTGTCTCAGGTTTGGAGAGCTTTTCTTATTCATTCTTTTCTTGTCTCCAGAGCTTTTTTATTCGTTCTTGTCTCGGTCTCTAGAGCTTTTTTACTCGGTAATGTCTGTCATGTCTGTGCTGAAACCTGACACCACAGTCAGGCTCCATCTGGGATCATTTGTATACTAACAGCTGATTGGATGATTACTGAGGGCTGTGCGTGTGTGTGCATGTGTTCGGTTGGCCTACAGCCTTCAGCCTGTGAAGATGAAACACAGGGACAGAGAAAAGAGAGGAAGCAGGTGCTGTGTCTTATCTGTTTTTGGCTGATTTTTCCACTACTGCAGTTACTTTTGTCAACTTAAATTATTAAGAGTATGCCTAACATTTTTTTTTGTGCACCAGTGCGCCCAAAATGGTTGCACTCTGGAGCCCTGTACATGGTTTAAAATCTAAAATAAAAGATGGTATTAATGACTTTTAGCTCTTTAAATCCCACAAAAAGAAAACATCAGTTTTTTGCACTTTTCTTCTGTATCCTAAAACATTTACAGAAACAATTATTTTTTTAAACATTAAATATTTCTGAATTTACTGACCTCTGCCAGACAGTTGGGCTGGGAGTTAAAGGGTAAAAATTGATTTTGATGGTCTCGGTCTTGTCTTGGTCTCGGCGCATTCTGGTCTTGTGCAAGTCTTGGTCTTAGATAGTTTGATCTTGAGCACAACACCAGTGAATTGCACTGCCCTACCACTGAAGTTCACCTCTCGTTGAACAGAGTTTGGTCATCCTCCTTGTTTTGGCAGAGCGCCCCCTGGAGGCAGATAACAGTTCTTCATTATTCCTCAGACTGACTAAACACTCCTGGCCGTATGTGAGAGCCTGAGATTATTTTTAGCCTCATTCATTCGCTCTCCTGGCCACACTGCTGGCTGATAAGTGATTTGCATGCCGAGGTTGTTTGTGCCTCGCTGCATGTGTGCTCCGCTGATAGCTTATCAAGGTCAGCGAGCCTTTTCTCAGCTGCTCACCAAAGCGTGGCATTACCGAGGGCTCCCGGAGCACGTAGGGAGTCCGTGTGTTCACAGCGACCGTCACGTAGAGCCCGTCAGCCCGCCAACTTTCCACGGCGAGCCCGGGTTCAGCGGCGTACAATGGGAGCATGCAGGGAGAGTGTGCCAGCGTTATTCAGAGACTTCACATTTTCATACTGAAGAGAGGGACACGGCCGTGAGCAGCCATGCAAAGCAGCTGCTGCAGTTTGAGTTTGCAGCTCAGAAAGTAGACTCTGTCAGTGGACAAACCACGAAAGTGAACTTTCTCCAGGTTCCTCCCACGGACAAAATCAGGCCTGTCGGGTTAATCTGTGATTCTAAATCGTCCTTAGACTCAATGGCTGTGGTCATATTGGATTGGATTGTTACTGCAGCACAGTCAAAAGAATGGAGTCTATCTACTTGTCATGGACGAGGGAATGAGGCAAGACATGAAAATAAAAAAAAAAGTTGTCTTATGCGTTTAAGATAACACTTCTTTAAAACAGGGCCCTACCAAACACAATAAGGCTGAAAGATTTTATCGTTTTCAGATCTCAATCGTAGTTTCAGACAACACAATCATGTTATCACCAAAGCTGCAATTTGTTAGTTAGTACTCACAGCCAATGTTGATCGGGGTATATGTAGTTCCTCTGACATTCTCCACATAGCTGTCAAATCTCCCGTTTTGGCCATGAAACTACCGTGAGACGATATAATAATAAAAACATTCCTCTGCCTCTCCAAACTGAACTCTGTCTCTAGCCTGAAGGGGACAGTAATGCTCCAAAATGATGGATGCCAACTGCCGTAAAACCAAAGAAGAAGAAAAAGCCTTGCGGGAACGTCCACCTGCAGTAGCCTGGGTGGCAGCTGTCGTGCGATTAGAGCAGCAGAACAAACCAAGAAAAAGAAAGTGTTTATTTTAGATTTCTTGTACACCTGTCTTAAAAAGTGAGGGATACTGGAGCTTGGTTGGGGTTGTGGGACGGCTCGTAGCGTGCTTCCCTTATTTTCAAAGACAAAACTTGAAAGGTAAACATTCTCCAGCGGAGTCTGATACGTGTGAGCTCGGCTCGTGCACTGAGTCTGTGCACGCCGGGAAAATTCAAGTGCAGTAGGCGGGCAGAATGGCGACGGGATTTGATTGGTTTAAAAACAGGTATCCCGACATGATTATTGGCTGGTGTTTTCTCTGTTTTACTCCTGCTGTAGATAGCGGATATTTGTCGCTCTGTTTTAAGAACACATTATGAGTTGATTACCATCGGGTCATAAAGACCATTTTAACCAGTATTACAAAAAGTGTATCTAAATCAAATCGCCAACCCCAGCTTTAAGGTCTTGGTCTTGTCTTGGACTCGGACTTGCCAGTACAGGTACCAGATCTGCCCCGCCAACCTGCGCCTGCTGATAGCATCCCAACATCCCTATTGGCTAGGGGTGAGTATTGGCAAGAACCTCACGATACGTTACGTATCACGATACGATAATATCACGACATCACAATAATGTGATATGTTATGATATTCTACATTTAACTAAGAAACACTAAAGATGGTGTTAAATCACACAATATTACTCAAAACTGAGAGAACAAATCAAGTCAAAATTGACTGACTGAAAACAACTTTTCCATTTCATTGTTTTTTAAATATGCCAAATGCAGTGTTACATACAGACACTTAACCGGAAAACAGAGCGCATCTGGTCACTTAAACTAATGTTGTAGGGATGTAACGGTTACCGGTAAAATGGTAAACCGCGATAAAATTTCCCATGATAATCGTTACCGTGTCCAATTAAAATTATCGTTATATCATGCTTGATCACCACACTGCCTCAGTAACGCACAGTGATGCTACTCTTTGCCTGGAAAAGCCGGAACTATGTATCTGTCCTCGATTAAGGAGCCTCACGCGAGGTGCACATGCACAGTTTGCATTGTTTGGCCTCTGAGTCTGACACATTTATTGACAAAAAAGGCAAAAGAACTGTTATGAATATAACAATAAAGGGGTTAAATGATTTCAATTCTGTGTAAAAGTACTTTTAGAACATTTTGAGCACACTGCAACAATACCGCGATAATAATGATAACTGTGATCATTTTGGTTACAATAGCCGTGATACAAAATTTCCATATCGTTACATCCCTATAATGTTGTAAATAAATTTTTCTTGTTTCTCTTTAATAATACATTAAAAGCATTGTAACGTGCAGTGCAGCTCAAACTGTAACTAAACACATGAGGAACAAAGTGCTTTGAGTTACTGACAGCACAACAGTAAGTAAAAAAATCACATATTTCTCTTGTCACTGTCTAAACTGAATAGACTGCATTAAAAAACACCTGAGCAAACAATTGCATAAGTACCCTATGTCACTGAAAACAGGAAGTATGAGGGAAATAAAGTGCACAAGGTATTCCTGTAAACAAAATAAATACAGCTGAAATAGTATTCTCAGTGCAGTGTACATTGACTAGATGATATTTGTACATGACTTCTTATTTTTGTTTTATTTCCAACTCTGAAAGGCTTGTGAAAGGGGGCGAGAGAGTAGGGGAAGACACTCTGCAAACTGGCCACAGGCTGGATTCAAGCCCAGGCCGGCAGAAGTATTTATATGGGATGTGCCTGGTTGCTAACCATTCCACCAAAATAGCACCCCATGAGTTTTTATTTTTACAAAAAAATCAATATTAAGATTTGAAATATCGATATTATATTGGAGGTCAAAATATTGCCATGCATTGCTGTATTGATGTTTTTTCACACCTCTACTATTGGCTGTGGTGACGTTGCTGCTTTGTAATTGGTCGGATCAAACATTAGCATCATCCAGCAGAAGAAGACGGCGGGAGAAGACGAGATGAACGGGAACAATAAACGATATAAAGTTCCCAAAAGAGTGATGTTAAGAACTGAGGATATCTTCAGTGAGAACATGATGGGACAGAAATTGACTGTAGACTTTTGTAGTTTTTGCTGATCATTTGACACAGATTTCAGTATTTTGTTTCATCCAAAAATGTGTGATTAAAGTATTCAGTATTAAAAGGAACATCCATTCGTGCAATTTCTATTAATAACTACCATACTTATCTATGGAAAGTACACTAGAATTCTTGCAATTGAAAGTCTCAGAATTTCCTTAGATTAACAGCACTAAAGAAAATCACAAGAAACTGGAAAAAGACTGAACCTCCTAACTTAAAAAAGTGGTTAGAAACAGAGCACAGCTTTTATAGAATGGAAAAAATAACCTATAAGATAAATAGGAAAGAAAGGCTGTTAGAAAAAAGATGGGCCTCCTTTCATATGAAGCATAAAATTGACAATCTGAATGTGGGATAGAATCAGATGAAGTGAGTTTCTTATGTTTCATGTGTTTCATCTATCAATTTTTTTATTTGTTTTTTTTTTCTGTTTATGTAGCCTATATATAATTTTTTTTTTTGTTCACTATTTTATTGTGATATACTTTATTTCAGTGATACATAAATAATAGAAATATACGCCTTGAATGTAAACCTAATTCAAGGATATACATGAAAAATTGCTGCGCTGCCATGAATGAATATAATGCCATATAATGAATTTGGAATTGTATAAATTATCCATTATTATGATATTATGATACTATGATTATCAATTGTTTTATGTATGTATTATATTCTGTCTGGGTGGTGGAGAACAAAAAAAATGAAAGGGGAAAAATTGTGTCAATATTGTTTGAAACATTACGACATGATTCAATGTATTGACACCAATTCACACAATAAAGTATATAAAAAAAGATTCTTGCAATTAGGACGATGTGACAATTATGTGTTATTTTTAGACAGTTATTACTTTTTTTTTTTTTGAAGATAATGTTTAATTTTATTTTAATTTGCCACAACATAAAAAAAATACAATTCATTATTTTGGTCAAACATAGACCATTAAACACCTAAATATAAGTTCATGACAGGCAAAAAAAATAGTAAAAAGGGGAAATGAAATAAATGAGTAAATAAATACATAGATAATTAAATTACACCCAAAGAGTACAGCGTCATGGCAGTTTTGGTGGTCACTTTTACATGAAATCACATTCATACAATTTTCATGGTTTTTTTGGGGTTTTTTTTTTGTTTGTTTGTTCTTCCTCCTTCTCCTTTTTTTCCCCCTTCCCTCTCCGTCTACTAGAGTATTTTTAGATGGTTATGTATTTGAATATTATGTCATTTAATCGTCCAACAGCACTCAAAACGGCTTTACAGCAAAATAAAATTTTACCTAATATAAGTAAAAGACGTAACACAATACAGACTTACAAACGTGCCATACTATCACACACATATCGATCTATCTAGCGTAGCGTAGTTTGTGCATGTAGAATTGTCACAGATACGTGACGTCATCAGCAGGCGCAGGCGGGAGGACAGATCTGGTACCTACACCGGACTCAGGATCGATCAAGACCAGCACTGAACAGCTGGGAGCAGCAAAGAGGAGACGAAGCTACAGATAAAAATATCAGTATCTGTAAGAAAGAGTTCAGGAATCTGTAGATAAGATCAATTTCTCAAGTCAGGATTGGCCGATCACTGATGCCCCAAAATTAACGAAATCGGCGCCGATCACTCGGTGCACATTTAAAAAATGAAACACACAGTTCAGCAACACATCATGGTGCCCGTTCATCACGCTTATGACCTCAACAACAGAAAGTACACCTCCAGAAAAATGAAAAAAAAAAAAACCAAAACACTCCAAGCAGCCATTTAAAACATCAGAGCAGAGCCACGTGGAAGCACTTTGGCCTCCTCACTGCTGATGGCAAACTGAAAAAGACAGAGCTTGATCATGTGCAAAGCAGCTGGCCAACTCCTCATCCACGACAAATCCAGCCCAGCACAATGGCGAAAAGACCACAGATGAGATTTCAAGATTCAAATATGAGAAAATGTGTCTGGAGAGGTGAATAATGTGTAACTGATAACTGTTCAGGTTTGATTTTGGGGAATATTGACAGATTTGTTATCACACAGAGTCGTTTCAGTGTTTCAGAGTAATACACCCCAAGAGAATACTCTAGTTAAATAGTAAATAAATATAGTAAATAATAATAATAATAATAATAATAATAATAATAATAATAATAATAATAATAACACTATGAATACAATACAATAATTAAAAATATATATATAATTAATAATATAATATATATACACATAACAATAAACTAAAAACAATATAATAAATAGAGTAAAAAACTAAGTAAAAATAAAAGTATGTTTTAGAGTAAGAAAAGATTATATTTTCCATCAGGGATCTGCTGACAGGTTCTACATCCTGTAATCAACTATGTTATGTCATTGATGTATTATTATTTTACTATAATTACTTAATCCAATCAATTTATATTTTCTTCACCAAGACTTCATTTTAATTATCAAATTATTTTACTCTATTAATATCTTTATGAACTTATCAATGGGTTTATTTATGTATTTTTTTTTTTTTTTTTTTTTACGTTTTTTTGGTTTGTTTATTTAATATTTATGATTTTATCTTCTTTATACTATTTTATTTCATTAAGATATAGCTTTTATTTTTGGAGCTGGTGCTGCTTTGGCCACCGCTGCTGACGCAACTGTGTCTTTATGATGAGGAAACAATGTGACCCATAAAAATAAAATGTAAACAGACAAGTTTAAGTGCAGGTTCAAAAAACTTATGGACAAGACAAGTTACTTTCTAACAGTACCGTATTAAAGTAATCAGTTACATTCATTGTAATCAAAGGGGCAGGAGTTTAACTACATAAATAAAGTACTTTTACTGAAGAAATGACAAAGTTACAGGTGGCATCATGATGCTCTCAGAATGTTATAAGATGGACAAATGGTGCAGATGTAACTTTATTTATTAACTTTAATTTTTCTTTAACGTATTTAAGGATGAAATGGGTCTCAGCTGTGAGGTGAAGCATTAGTGTAATCCAGTACACCGTTGGCTGCACATCCATGTTGAGCCTCTCTGAGGGCTGCGGCAGTGGCACAACTTCATTCATGACTTCAGATCAGGCCACAGTGAAAACTGGTTTTCCTTCATTCTTACAGCTCAGACAGTCCAGGGTCAGACCACTGCTTTTACACTGCGGAGTGTTTCACAGAGGATTTTAGGGCAGGAGCTCACTCTGCCATCCTCAGGTTTATCATGAACCACACCATGACCCAACTCACCCTCAAACTCCGTTTCGCTTCCTTCTTTCTTTCTTGCGTAAATTGAACAGTTCTGCCAACAAGCGCCCATTTTAGCAAACACATGAAATGAAAACGGACACATACCGCAGTCGGAGAGAGATCACCTCCCAAACCCGGACGACCGTGTCATGCTGATCGGCAGCAGCGGGCCATCACAGCAGGGCTGAGCCGGGGAGGAGGTGCTTCTGCTCGGCTGGTGAGCGGAGCGCAGTCCCGCGGCGCGCTCCGTCACAGAGAAAAGTCCAGGAAACAAAGTGAAGAAACACACAAACAGCTGCCAAAAGCGTCTGTGCGTGGAAAGAAAGCTTGAATAAACAAAGAGGGCACAAATGAGAGACGGAAACTCCGAACAGGAGTCAGATTTTGACTCAGCGGAGGAAGCGGCACCGACCGACGCTCTGCACCTCTCCAAATGACGCGACTGCGCACGGCGCGTCCACGCGGTGGCGACGGAGAACAAGGCCGAGAGTTTGAGTCTGACACAAGGGGACATGCAGGTCGGAGCCCTCTTCAGAAAGACATGTACGCTATATTTCCAAAAGTATTTGCTCACCCATCCAAATAATCAGAATCAGGTGTTCCAGTCTCTTCCATGTCCACAGGTGTATAAAATCATCACCTAGGCATGCAGACTGCTTTAACAAACATTAGTGAAAGAATGGGTCGCTCTCAGGAGCTCAGTGAATTCCAGCTTGGAACTGTGATAGGATGCCACCTGAGCAACAAATCCAGTCGTGACATTTCCTCACTCCTAAATATTTTCAGCCACTCAGCCACCAAGTGGTAGACCATGTAAACTGACGGAGCGGGGTCAGCAGATGCTGAGGCGCATAGTGAGAAGAGGTCTCCAACTTTCTGCAGAGTCAATCGCTACAGACCTCCAAACTTCATGTGGCCTTCAGATTAGCTCAAGAACAGTGCAGAGAGCTTCATGGATGGGTTTCCATGGCCGAGCAGCTGCATCCAAGCCTCACATCACCAAGTGCAACGCAAAGCGTGGATGCAGTGGTGTAAAGCACGCCGCCACTGGACTCTAGAGCAGTGGAGACGCGTTCTCTGGAGTGACCAATCACGCTTCTTCATCTGACAATCTGATGGACCAGTCTGGGTTTGGAGGTTGCTAGGAGAACCATACTTGTGGGACTGCATTGTGCCAAGTGTAAAGTTTGGTGGAGGGGGGATTATGGTGTGGGGGTGTTTTTCAGGAGCTGGGCTTGGCCCCTTAGTTCCAGTCAAAGGAACTCTGAATGCTTCAGCACACCAAGACATTTTGGACAATTCCATGCTCCAACTTTGTGGGAACAGTTTGGAGCTGGCCCCTTCCTCTTCCAACATGACTGTGCACCAGAGCACAAAGCAGGTCCATAAAGACATGGAGGACAGAGTCTGGTAGGGATGGACTTGACTTGCCTGCACAGAGTCCTGACCTCAACCCCATAGAACACCTTTGGGATGAATTAGAGCAGAGACTGAGAGCCAGGCCTTCTGGTCCAACATCAGTGTGTGAGCTCACAAATGCTCTTCTGGAAGAATGGTCAAAAATTCCCATAAACACTCCTAAACCTTGTGGACAGCCTTCCCAGAAGAGTTGAAGCTGTTATAGCTGCAAAGGGTGGACCGACGTCAGATTGAACCCTATGGATTAGGAATGGGATGGCACTTAAGTTCATATGTGAGTCAAGGCAGGTGAGCGAATACTTTTGGTAATATAGTGTATTTCACTTCAGAAAGAGATGTACACTCTATAGCCCAAGTATTGGCTATCATTAAAGTAAATCATGAAATTCAAACTGCTGCCACAAGCATCTTTGGTAAAACAACAGTGTGGAGTAAAACAGTCCTTTTTAATAACAGTCCCCCTGTAATGGAAATATAAGATAAATGTAAGCATGCGGGACTCTTTTGAATCTCACTTTAATGTCTTTAAATCTTTAAAATGCTGTTGTGTTGAGGTTATTGTCATGCTCAGGTCATTTCTTAAGGATCTAAAGATCTGAATTTAAAAGTGCTTTATACATAACTGTACTATTACTGCCACCAATGAGGTCATCTTTAGCAGGAAAACTCAAAAAGTGAAGAAGAGAAGTTGATTTGTTTCAGGAGTCATTGGTTATTAGAGGAAGAAGAAGAGATCATGACTCTCAGAAATGAAACTTTGACCTAAGTTGAGAAATCTTTTAAATTTCGGTTAAAGAAAATCCCAGAGGCTAATTTACTGCACTGTAAAAAAGTTGTTGTAAATTTTTCAATAACTTACTGGCAACAAGATTCCAGTAAGTTCATGTAAATGTCTTTACAGTAGCATACCTCTATTTTAATTTATAGCATTACTGTGTATTTTTATAATAGTTTTAATGCTGTATTTTTTATTCAAGGCATCATTACTGTCTTTCTATTTCCAGCATAATTACTGCATTATCAAAAGCAGCATCCATACTGTTTTTTTAATTTACAGTATTAAATTTTAGTCTACAACTTTTTAAATGTATTTTCAATTACAGTGAACTTGCTTTATTTTAATGTTATTATATCTTTAACTATTTTACTGATACTTTATTAAGAAGATAAAAAAGAAAACAAATCAAATACTTGTACTCAAACATTTGTCTCATTTAAATTAACTATGAAAAATGTGTAAGGAGATCCGCACACCAAAAGTAGCTCCCTTGAAGTTTTTTATTTTCAGAAAGTGACGTTTTGAGCTCAGACTTTACTTTTTTTGGTAAAGTGTGAGGAAGAGCAGTTAAGCTCGAAACGTCACTGTCTGAAAATAAAAAAACTTCGAGGGAGCTACTTTTGGTGTGCGGATCTCCTTACACATTTTTCATGCTTTGAATCTCTTGGATCCAGCACCCTACATACATAGGATGTGCGTGCCCACCCCGTTTATTTTTCAACTATGAAACATTAACTAAAAATTCTTACCTGCTTTTGGTCAATTTTAATCTACTTCCCTTTTCAGTTAAAGTTCAGACATTTTACAGTTGGTAACTGTAGATTTTATGATTAAATAGAGTTAATTTACAAAAATCAGTGTTTTCCCACAATCACTTTGCAATTTACAGTAATTCACTGTACATTTTTTTACAGCAGGTAGCTGTAGATATTATGGTAAAGTACTGTTACATTTACAAAAAATAGTTACAGTGTGTTTTTAGCGCAGAGAAACATGCTGGAGGATTTAACCTTTCCCAACGACACACTGACTTCTGATTTTTAACATCCGCCAATGTTGATGCCTCAACTATGAAAGAGTATAAGGGCCATGTTAGATGGATAGATGGATAAAATTATTATTAAAAAAGATTAAAGCTGAAATGACAAGAATAAAATCAGAATGCATTGTATGCCGACTTTGAACTTTTTTTTCCCCAACAGTTTAACTTTAATGTCAACATTTTGACTTTTTTCTTGTCATTTCAGCTTATTCAAGAAATTATCTTTTCCATCTGAAATGGCCCTAAAACTCTCCAGGAATCTGACGACAGGATGAAGGATGAAGACATTTTGGGAAACGGATCAGCATTTAAAGGCGTTTAATTGGCATCATGACACATTTGTAAAAAGAATCAGCAGCTCTAAGCTGCATTGGGCCAAAGTTCCTCTTTGTTGGTGAACCTTTAAAATCATCAAGTCAAAGTCTAAACAATTAATTACTGAGAGGGTAATGGATCAAGAGAAGATTCTGTTTAGGCCAAGAACACTGACCAAGAGCAGGCAAAATTGTTTTGGGAAAATGCTTCACATTTTTGGGTTTGAAGTTTGAGTAAATGTTCTTTACTGGCCAAAATATTGATGCGATTTATTTAACAAAATGAAATCTTTTTAATAAATGATCAATAAAATAGATTTAAATATTTATATATAATATATAAAATAAAATACAGCAATTTCACTGTCATTTAAAATGCATTAGAAAGTCATAATATGAAATACAGATATGATACTGTAAATGAAAAAAAGACCTTGAATTAAAGTACATTAGTAAAACAACTACAGTTAAAACAGGAATCAGGCTGAAAATTAAAATAGTTATGCTACTGTAAAGACATTTACAGTAACTTACTGGCATCTTGTTGCTGTAAAATTTACAGCAACCTTTTTACAGTGTGACCTCCAGAACTCACAGAAACTTCACTGACTGCTCAGCGCTGGTGCGGGACAGTTTCCACATTCCTGACGATGACTCAGAAATGCCTTGGCAGAGGTTTGTGCTCTTTGAGCACCTCTAATTATTTTTATTATTACACATTAAGATGTTGTCGTAAAATTTACAGTAACTGACTGGCAACAAGATGCCAGTGCATTACTGCAAATGTCAGAGGCATTACTGTATTTTCATTTACAGAATTTGCACTCTTTTCTGCATTAGTTTGCTAAACTAAAATTAAATAAATTTAAGGTGACATTACTGTCTGTCAATTTACAGCATTATTACTGTATTATTTAAAAAAAGCATTCTTACTACTTCTTATCTCCTGTGTTATTATTTCATATGACTGTTTAGTCAACTTTGTTTTTAGCTTTAAAACTATATTTATTTAACTGTTCATTTATTAGTAATAACATAAGATATAACTTTATTTATCCCATTGGGAAGACTCTTTTGGGTAAAATGAGAAACATGAGAAATATACATCACTTCGTAATAAAACTGAAACATTTCCTTTACTCAAAAATGTGAATCATTTACTAAAGAAATTCTGCCTGTTACTGGTCAATTTTCCTGAGAAAAAGTTATTTTTCTCTTTTCATACATTTACCATAAAGACATTTTACAGCAGGAAGCTGCAGATTTTGATACACCACTGTTAAGTTTATGACTAAAAGTGTAATAAAGGAGTTTTAATGGCTTTTATTTTTATTGGTTAAACCAAACAAATGACAAAACCACTGCTACAACTAAAGGACAAAGAGGCAAAAACAGAGAACATATGAATAAAATAACTTTTTAAAGTGCATTAAAGGTCATATTACTGGACTGTTAACCATCCCGAAGAGACTGTTAATGATTTTAGTTCATGATGGAGGGAGACAAACGTGATCTCAGTCACGATCGGATGGTTTATAAAAAACTAATAAACCAGTAAAGTCGGAGGCTCGTGGAAGTTTACCGTCGACAATAAAATCAGAAATAATCAGAGACAGAAACCTCATCCCCACAGGGGGTTGTGAAATAGGAGAGATTCCTTTTCATCGGTTACTAATCAATTACCTCTGCAATTACGTTAGGCTCGCGATGACGTCACCGCGCGCATATATAAGCGGATGTCCCGGCAAACCTCCGCATTCAAGCATCGAGCCTCAGAGCGACCACAGCTGAGGAGAAGAAGAGAAAAGAGATCAGAGCAGAGGAGATAACGCGAGAACTCCGGAACATCCCGTGGAGCATGAACAGACTCATACTTGCGGCTTTCCTCTTGGCGCTGGGGCTTCTCGTCTGCGAAGGTGGTGAGTCCAGAAAACTTTACACGACAGTTTCAGGCAGAACTTTGACTAACTTTTCTTCACCTAAAGCTCGACCTGAATCAGTTCACATCAGTCTGACCTGCTCTAGCCTGTAAAAGAGGACAATGCACTCTAAGAGCAGCTTTATAACTATTTAAATACACGAACTAGATTATTAAAATACAAAGAATCAGGTTTATGAACAAATATGACCAGAAAAGAGATTTACAAATGATCAAAAATAAAAATCAATAGTTACAGACTTCTTAGAAAAGTAGAAAATGAGTAGGTAGGATGTCTACTTGGATGTGGACTAATGAAGGAAAAGTAAAAAGAAATAAAACCTGGGGTGCTGGTTTGGCAGAGTGGTTAGCAACCAGGCACCCCATGTACTTGCTTCTGCCGGTCCAGGTTCGAATCCCACCTGTGACCAGTTTGCAGAGTGTCTTCCCCTACTCTCTCACCCCCTTTCACAAGCCTATCCACTGTCTCTCTCCCATCAATAAAGGCACAAAATGCCTAAAATACATTAAAAAAAAAAAAGAAAGAAAACCAATAACAACCTTTCAGTTTCTATTAAACTCAAAACGCAATACTTAACAAACTTAACACTAACACGAAAACCTAAATATTAATAGAAATGTTCACATCTGCTAACGATATAGAGTTTGACACAATTATCAGCTCCCCTAAAAATGATCAAGAATTTCTTTTCAAACCTGTCAAAATAAAAAAAGCAAACTTTTTAAAGTTTTAAGTACTTTGATAAAGTTGTTTAAACCACATTGTTGGTGTTTTAAGGAGTTTTGGGAGAAGAATGCAGCAGTTGACCTAATTAAATCTCATCCAACTGTTTTTTTTAAGGACTTAAGGACTCAGGTCACACCTATACCTGCCAAAACTTACCTGTGTGCCTGCACTCCACCTGAATCCTCTCACTTTGATAATAATAATTACTAATGGTATTATTTAAAAGCACTTAACTGAAGCAGCAGAGTAATTAAAAGCTTTATAGGAGGAAACAAGAGCATGAAATCACAGCAGCAGGTAAAATTATGCAAAAGTAAGGAAGGAAAAAACACAAGAATGAGAAAATAAAATAAAAAATGGAATAAAATTCTGCTGTTCAAGCCATTTGGTGGCTCTTTTTCTAATTTCAATGTCAAATTTTTATTGTTAAGTTCACTTATCTATATCACTTTAGGCTAACTGCATTATCATCTTTACAAAAGTTAAAAAAGTTAATTGTATTCTTTAAAATGGGTTCACAAGACGAAGAAACAAGTTAATGTAAATTATAAAGGCAATTGTGAACTTTTAGACCAACATCCTTAAAATGTTCTCTTATGTCTTTGACTGTTAGTGATTTCAGTACAGTTCAGAATGTTTTATTGGTAAGGGAAGGGCAATACTGCCAAACATTACAATTAAAAAAAGAAAATAATTATGACAATGACTAAAAATAATGTAAAATCAAATAGGAAAACTTCAATTTAGAGTTGAAAATACATTCAAAACGACAAAAAAGTTTTTTTTCCCAACTTGTATTTGTGTGCAGTCTATTAATCAGCAGTTATGAACTTTATTTTTAAGGCATTTTTTATTTTAACTTATTACATTTAATGTTTTACCTGTTTTTAAGCTAATATTGGCATTGATAAACCTTTTTAATATTTGATTATTAGTAGTACACAAATAAAAGCTCAACTCAAGGCAACATTTCTAGCTTTATTTTTATCTTAACATTAAGTGTGTTAATTTAAATCATTTTTAAATGATAGAAATTATATTTTTTTAGCCCTGTAGCCATCATTTTAACTAGCATTTTTACATTAAAGATGTTTTTTTTTTGTTAAGGTGTACCTGCGGAGACTGAAACTCATTTCTAATCTCTGCTGTAGGCGTAAATTTGATCTTAAATTTGGTCTTAATCTCAGATTTGCTCTCTTATTTCATCCCTTATTTTAACCCTTATTTCATCCCTCAGGTAACCCATGCTGCTCAGACCCGTGTCAGAACAGGGGCGTCTGCACAGCTCTGGGCTCGGACCAATACGAGTGTGACTGCACCCGGACCGGCTTTAATGGACAGAACTGCACTGACCGTAAGCCCCAGCTTCTCCTCCATGGTTCAGGTTGATTAAATATTGATTAAATATTGATTGTGTGTTTAATGGTCCCTCTCTCTCCACAGCCGAGTTCTTCACCTGGCTCAAAATCTCCCTGAAGCCGTCGCCAAACACGGTCCACTACCTTCTGACCCACTTTAGAGGCTTCTGGAACATCATCAACAGCATCTCCTTCCTGCGGGACGCCATCATGAAATACGTGCTGACATGTGAGTTAATAATACGTTAAAAGTAACTATCATGCAAGTTAATAATACGTTTTAAAGCATTGTTATACGAGTTAATAATAAATTTAAAGGTATTATCATGCATGGAAATAATACTTTTAAAGTTATTATCAAGTGAGTTAATAATTAGTGGAGTTTTTATAATGCAAGTTAATAATTTGTGCAGTTATTATCATGTGAGTGAGTTAATAATACATTTAAAGTTATAACCATACCAGTTAATAATTAGCGTAAAGTTATCGAACAAGTTAATACGTTTAAAGTTATTACCATGGGAGCTTATAATAAGTGTAAAGTTATGATCATGTGTGCTAATATGTGTAAAGTTATCTTGCGAGTTAATATGTGTAAAGTTACTATCATATAAGTTAATAATACATGCAAAGTTATTATCATGTGAGGTAATAATACATTTAAAGTTATTACCGTATCATTTAATAATGTGTGTAAAGTTATTGTTCAAGTTAATATGTGTAAAGTTTTTATCAGCTGAGTTAATAATCAGGAGAGAAGCTCCTCCACTCTCCCTCATACTGAATCCTCTCTCTCCCCTCCAGCCCGATCCCACCTCATCGATAGTCCTCCGACCTACAACGCCGACTACGGCTACAAAAGCTGGGAGGCCTTCTCCAACCTGTCGTACTACACTCGCACCCTCCCCCCCGTCCCCGAGGACTGCCCAACCCCGATGGGAGCAGTGGGTGAGTGCACTCTCTCTCTGGAGAACCAGTTTTCTCAGATTCTTGAATTGTGAGGCAGAGCAGCTCATTACATCACAGGAAGCAGAAACCTGCCCCGACTCGCCGACGAACACGCCGTCACTCTTATCGGCTTTTACTCTCAGGTGTCCCATGACTCAGGTGTCAGGCTTTACCTGTGGGTGCAGAGGTTTGATTCATAAGGATCCTGATGGGCTTAACTTTACAGCACAGCCCCAAGATAACATTTACAGATTTTTTTAGGACATCATACATAAAGCACTATAACTCACTTTTGTAAATGTAACAGTACTTTACCGTAATATCTACAGCTACCTGCTGTAAAAAAAATCTATACAGTAAATTACTGTAATTGGCAAAATGATACTTGAAAGCACTGATTTTGGTAAAAATTAATCTACAGTTACCAACTGTAAAATGTCTACTTGAATTGAAAAAGGTGATTACTCAAAGGTTTTTTTCCCCAGGAAAACCAATAACAGGTTAGAATTTTTTATAAATTATCAGTAAAACAGTTGAAGATAGTGAGGATGTTTTAGTGCAAAAGAATTTATTTAAAAGTATATTTAATTTCAGTTATGTGCTTACTTTGACCTTTTAAGCCTCTAGAAGTCAGAAAGACTAACAGTCACTGCACATTTGCACCTGTTACTGTTTGTGTTATTTATTATTATTACATATATGTTTGTAATGTTTATTCCAGTTTTTCTTTAATTTTGGGATGGCAGATGGAGATTAGCGTTGAGCTTAATCTAACATATTTATGGCAATTTTATCAAAATTACTGTCCAAATAAATGTAAAAATTTAGAATTTAATTGATTATAAAGGGACTTATATATGAAAGGATCTGCCACAAAGCAAAGAAGACATAAAATAGAATAATTTGCCTTCACTTCTTTTTTTGCATCAGTAAGAAATGCTTTGTTAAAAAACTCTAAAATGTGAGATTCATTTAGAGGGAACTGTCAAAAGGTGGAGTTTAGTCATGATTATGATCTTGTTCTCAAACAGCTGAAGTAAAAAATAAGATGTAAATAAGATTTTTTTTTACATTTTGAGTGTTTTAAAGTGTTTTCTTCAAACCAAAGTCTCACTGAAGCGTGTCCTCGTGTCTGCAGGTAAGAAGGAGCTCCCTGATGCCAAAGTCCTGGCAGAGAAGCTGCTGCTGAGGAGAGAGTTCATCCCAGACCCTCAGGGCACCAGCCTGATGTTTGCCTTCTTCGCTCAGCACTTCACGCATCAGTTCTTCAAGTCGGACATGAAGAAGGGGCCGGCCTTCACCCTGGCCAAGGGTCACGGGGTCAGTGAGGGTCCAGACTGATTAAAGAATAAAGGTCATTAAGACTCTTTCAGAGGTGTTAACATGCTCTGTGCTCTCAGGTGGACCTCAACCACATCTATGGAGACAGTCTGGAGCGGCAGCACAAGCTCCGCCTCTTAAAGGACGGCAAGCTCAAGTACCAGGTGAGGGGGGGCGGCATGAAGACTTTAGACTTAAACCAGTTCCTGCACACTCTAGACCTAAACCAGTCCATGCACACTGTAGACCTGAACTGGTTCCTTGCACAATTTAGACCTAAACCAGTCCATGCACCCTTTAGACCTGAACCATCCCTGCACACTTTAGACCTGAACCAGTCCCTGCAAACTACCTCTGGACCGGTCCCTGCAAACTTTAGACCTGAACCTGTCCCTGCACAATTAGACCTGAACTGGTCCATGCACACTTTAGATCGGTCCCTGCAGACTTTAGACCTGAACCGGTCCCTGCAGACTTTAAAACTGAACCGGTCTCTGCACACTTTAGACCGGTACCTGCAGACTTTAGACTCGAACTGGTCCCTACACACTTAGACCTGAACTGGTCGCTGCACACTTTAAAACTGAACCTGTCCCTGCAGACTTTAGACCTGAACCGGTCCCTGCACACTTGGTTTCTGACTGTTCACACTGTCATTAATAGATCTGACACAGGTAACTCTGACTGCAGTGTTAACAGTCTCTCTGTCCCCCTGCAGATCCTGGATGGGGAAGTCTACCCCCCCACCGTTAAGGAGGTGGGTGCCGACATGCACTATCCCCCCCACGTCCCCGACTCCTACCGCTTCGCCGTGGGCCACGAGGCCTTCGGCCTGGTCCCCGGGCTGATGATGTACGCCACCATCTGGCTGCGCGAACACAACCGGGTGTGCGACGTGCTGAAGGAGGAGCACCCCGACTGGGACGACGAGAGGCTGTTCCAGACCACCAGGCTCATCCTGATCGGTACGTTTGAGGGCCGATGGCTGAGAAATGAAAGAGGAAATAACGATAAAGGGGAAGTGGTTCACCGGGTTGTGATGTAGAGCAGGCTCGTGAGGAGGAAGTGGAGCTCTGAGGTCAATTATTTACCAGAGGAAATGTAAAGGAGGAAATGCTCTGCTCTCACAGGTTAAAAAGTCAGTGTGGAAATTACTCCCGATTATTTCAGCTATTGACAGAAAAAGGCCTTCAGAGTGATCATTAGACTTAAAAAATGTTCAACCACAAGCGTATTTTAAAGTTTGATTTAGTTTATAGATCTATTCCGGGCTCTTCAAAAGTCTCACAACTGGAGAATTATCTCAAAACTTTGATTTTAGAGTTAATGCAACTTAACTCTTAAAATATTCTGCCTCTAAAACTTTATTATTTAGGTCAAAATCAAAGATGGAAAACATTTAAAATGGCAAAATGTCATGACCATATAATCAAACAAAATATTCTTTAAGGATGTTGAAAACAAGCGAATCAAATTAAGATTGAAATAATTTCTTGAGCTGAAAAGAAGTTAAGAAAATAAAAAAATGTCCATCTTCATGAATTACCTGTCTTAAAGAGTCCATAAAAGTAAACTGCAGTCTGGTTTTCTTAAGTTTTTTTTTTCCCTTTTTTTTACAAGTAAAAATAAAGATGAAATAATTAATGTCAAAGAAGACTTATTATTGCTTTTACTAAACTTAAACTGAGTCGCTCTTAAACTATGTTTTATTGTAATGCCTAAAAATCTGCAAAAAAGATTTATCTTCTAACACGATGATTGATTTTTAAGATGATGATCTGCCAAAGCGGATGTTCCGATAATAATCAGGTGACCTGTCTTTTCAGCCTCAGATTAGAGAAACTTAGTCTGAAGCCAAACATCCACAAAACAATCATTAATAATGTTTGTCCCGCAGGAGAGACAATCAAGATCGTCATCGAGGACTACGTGCAGCATCTGAGCGGATACCACTTCAAGCTCAAGTTCGACCCCGAGCTGCTCTTCAACCAGCGCTTCCAGTACCAGAACCGCATCGCCTCCGAGTTCAACACGCTGTACCACTGGCACCCGCTGATGCCCGACACCTTCAGCATCGACGAGCAGGAGTACAACTACAAGCAGTTCGTCTTCAACACGTCCGTGGTGACGGAGCACGGCATCAGCAGCCTGGTGGAGTCCTTCTCCAAGCAGATCGCGGGCCGGGTAAGCGCCACTCCAGACAAAACCACGTTAAACCCCAGAATACGATACGAATCCCGATACTGAGGCCAAGATACAATATGAATCAGGGCTGGGATGATACGCTTTTCTTCCAATTCGATTTTTTAGGTACTGATTCGATTTAAATCGCGATTCTACGATATTGCGATTTTTGCAATTTTTATTTTAGCCAGCTGTTTATACTCTCTCTTCAAAAGCCTGGACTGCAATTAAAATTGGCTCATTTACACAGACTAAAATGAAGCATTTAAATTTGGGGAAAAAAAATCGATTTGGAGCAAATAATTGTTTTCCCCCAATATGTATCGAAATACATGTAAATTATGAACATTGACAACTCTTTTAATGGAACTCCAGACAAATTTTGTTTATTATTACAGGAAGAAAAAGAACAAGAAAGATTTTAAATGATTCTACAACTTAAGAAACTGAAATTCAAAGATGGTAGACCTAAGTTAACCCCAAGGAGTGCATGACGATATTTTGCAGTATTGATATTTTTAGCACAGGCCTAGTTAAAGGTTCAATTAAAGATCCTCTCAGCTAATTGGTCGACCTTCGGTTTCAGGTGGCAGGCGGCAGAAATGTCCCGGGACCTATCATGTACGTGGCCATCAAGTCCATCGAAAACAGCAGGAAGATGCGCTACCAGTCGCTGAACGCCTACAGGAAGAGGTTCTCCATGAAGCCGTACACGTCCTTCGAGGATATCACAGGTGAGCACGGGTCACGTGCATGCACAACCTGCTTACATCAGGAGAGTAAAATGTGATTATAGTGAAGGGAAGTGCAGCCCGAGGCGTCCACACTTTATTCAAAGAGCCTTCCTTAAGCAGCGATTCAGGTTTTACGCCCACACTCGTGTTGTAGTTTCATTGAGAGAGAGTGGGTTGGTTTCAGCCAAACCTGCTCCGGGGGAGAGGAATTCAGCCCCGAGCCAGATTTCCAAAACATCTTCAGATAAAGTAAGCAGAGGATCATGGGGGATAAACAGAGGAGAGGGCCTCCTGCTCCTCAGACCGAGGTTTGACGAAACAAAACAGGAGCTGATGATAGATGAGGGACCGGCTACCGTCACGGTTAGCTGCTCTGAAACCGAAAGACAGGATGAAAATACATTTCTCAGAGTGATCGGTGATGATAAGCTTTGTATGAAGCCTCATAATATTTAACCCTTTAACTTCCAGCTCAGCTGTTTGGCAGAGGTCGTCAACAAATACAGTGATAATTAATATTTTAAAAAACAGATTCAATCAAGTCATTGTTTGACAGTGTCAACATTTCAGGGAACAAGGAAAACAACAACTAAAACAAAAAACAGATATTTTCTTGGTGTGGGACTTAAAGGTTTTAAAAGCTAACAGTTCATTATGTGACGACATAAAAATGCACAAATATTTTGGGACAAAATCACAGAAGGCAGAAATGTTTTTTGATGAATAAGAGATTAAATTAATACATATTGGTTAAGCATTTAGAATAACGGTGGTAACAATTTTAGCTTTTTAAATCCTACACAAAGAGAATATCGGTGATTTTGTTTTGTTTCCAGTGTTGTCTGTATCCTAAAACACTGACAGGAACAAACTCATTAAATATTCCTGAATATATTGACCTGTGCCAAACAGTTGAGCTGGGAGTTAAAGGGTTAATACAACAATAGTCTTCATAAACACTTCATAGTTCTTTGTTACTCCCATATGTTACTTAATACAGATAAAATTAACATTCTTTCCATTTTTAAGGTGCAGAAAAGACCTAGAAGAATTATTAATCAGTCAACCTTCATGGTACCAATACAGAAGAGTATAAGGGCCATGTTAGATGGAGAAAACAATTTTGGAAAGTCTAGATTAAAGTTGAAATACTTTGTATGTTGACTTTATTCTCAACTTTGTCTTGTATTTCAACTTTATTTTCGCCATTTCGACTTTAATCTCGATCTGCCGAAAATGATTTGTTCCATCTGAAATGGCCCTAATATTCTTCCCTATACCAACTAAGACATTGTTTAGAAATGTAAAAACCCTTAAATGTAATCATTTTGTTGAATTGATAATATATAAAGCACAAAATAGTTCACTTTGCTGCTGTGTTTCTGTTAAGGGTGTTAACTTCTGGAATAGTTGTGACAATGAATTAAAAAGGAGTATTTCACTTTTCTCATTCAAGTGCATGTTTAAAACTAAACAAGAAATGAGGTATTAAAAAGAAGAGTGAAATGACTGAAAACTTTTGGATTGTAGTTAAAAGATTTTTGAGAGTTTGCTTTTCTTAAGTTTCCTCGCTGTAAATATTTTTGTAAAAAAGGCAAAATAAGCTGGAGCTTCAACCTACTTGCATTATTTTATTTTTTATTTCATTGGGGGGATTTGAATGCTAATCATATAAAAACCCAGAGAATCAAATCTGCATGTTGGAGCAGAAGACGAGGTTGTTAACTCCATCCTGCTTTGCTCCCACAGGAGAAAAAGAAATGGCCGCCATCCTGGAGGAGATGTACGGGCACGTGGATGCCGTGGAGCTTTACCCCGGGCTGCTGGTAGAGAAACCCCGCGCCAACGCCATCTTCGGGGAGACCATGGTCGAGATGGGCGCCCCCTTCTCCCTCAAGGGCCTGATGGGAAACCCCATCTGCTCCCCCGAGTACTGGAAGCCCAGCACGTTCGGCGGCGCCGTGGGCTTCGACATCGTCAACACGGCCTCGCTGCAGAAGCTGGTGTGCAACAACGTGAGGGGCCCCTGCCCCGTGGCGTCCTTCCACGTGCCCGACGTCAAAGACACGGGGTCCATGATCATTAACTCCAGCACTGCGCACTCTGGCAGCGGGGAAATGAACCCCACCGTCATTTTAAAAGAAAGGACTACAGAGCTGTGATGCTGCTCGTTTTCTAATCTAACTATATTTATTTATTTATTTATTCTTTTATTTATTTTCTCATATTTATGATCTTTGAGAGAAAGGTGCGACTGTTTTTAAATATTGAAATGTATATTTTTGACTGGTTTTCAGGAACAAAATGTTTAAAGTATTTTTATATTTATTGACAGATTAAGTTATTTTGTAGTAAAGACCTCAGTCACTGATACTTGAACGTTCTGTTTACAGTTTAAAGACACAGTAGTGCTCACTTCTGATGCTAACTCATGTCACAGTGATGCAGACCAGGACACGGTCGCTCATCGTGGTGAAATTAAGACTTCACAGGGATTAAAGGCTGATCTACACTTCAGTGGATCTGACTTAACACTTGCTACATTCCTGTTTCAGTATGTTTGTCTGTTTTATCTTCGGTCTGGTACTGGATTGGGTTTTATGAAAAGAAATGACTAACTCTGAATCGAAGCTGCACTGTTGGTTTAACCGTCTTTGTTTTTGTAGATGTTTGATTCCATGACTGTTTTAGCTATGCAGTTTGTCCTGTTCTCTGTGCCTTCTGACACTAATAAATGCTTCAACATGAAGCACGTCTCTCAACCTGCTGACACTGTTTTCATTCTCACGCTGATTTCGCTTCAGGAAAATCTCCAGTCAGTGGAGCAAATGAACTTTTTTTGTATGTAAAACAAGAACCAAAGAGCGCAAGGATTAAAAATCACTCCATCATTTTGTTCTGACGTTTGGACTTTTCAGTTTCATCAGGACCAACATGGCGAGTGTGAAAAGTCCATTTGAGTCCATCATGAAAATTGTAATTTTTTTCCAAAACTGCAACTACTTACAATTGGACTAAGGCAAGAAAAAAAATCACGATTTCAAATTTCTAAATCTGCTGCAGAAAATAATTCTAATTTATTGATTTTTTTGCCCAGCTCTACAATCATTATTATTTTAAATGCCAAACTTAACCAGTTACTGATATGACGAGTTGATGTGTTTATCAATCTCAATATCATCCATTTTTAGTTATTTTTGCTAATTTTTACAAACATTTCTGCCTTTTCATGTTGATTTTGTCTCAAATATTTATTCATTTTTGTGCAGCACACAGTCATCTGTTGGCTTTAAAGGAATATTTCACCCAAAGAATGATATGCCTAAACCCTTTAAGGCCCAAGACCATAGATTATAGCCAGAAAATTCTAATTTTTTGGAGCTGAAATGTTTGTTTCACTTTCTGCTAAAATCCATAAAAATAAAAATGTCCATAAATTCAACATATACATTTTTTCGTATCTCATTTGATACATTAGGTGTTTTTGGTAACTGATAATCCATTTGAGGACATTTTTATCATTTATCTGATTGTATTCAGATGGTTTTTTTTGTAATTGGTTGATCATATTGAGTAGATAGAGGTATTATTAAAGTATGTATCTAATACGATACAATTGGCTTTATAGGGTTAATTTTCTACTCACCCTCATGCTGAGCAACACTCTGGAGCACTTTTTTGATGTCTCAAATGCAGCCGGAGGTCCGGGGGGATTTTCGCTGTCAACAAACGTCCATCTAACAGGGGACAACGGAGCCCGAAGAAAAAGGTCCATAAAGTCCACAAAAACGTGCTTATTTTCCTTCATACTGCTCGTCCGCTGTAATCCAAGTGTCCTGAGTGGGTAACGTCCACAATTAATTTGAAACGAGGTCATTTAGTACATTTTTGGAGCCTAAACAGTTCTATATCGTACTTGCGCAGTGCACGTCTACGCGCGCTCCCTGCACTACGTATCCGTCTGGATTGGTCTGCCGCGGCTTACGTAGTGCAATGTACTAAATGATCTCGTTTCGAATTAATTATGGACGTTACCCGCTCAGGACATCAAAAAAGTGCTCCAGAGTGTTGCTCAGCATGAGGGTGAGTAGAAAATTAAGGCATATCATTCTTTGGGTGAAATATTCCTTTAAAGCCTTTCAAGCGCACACCAAGAAAGAATTGTTTGTGGTTTTCTCTGTTCCATCAAGTGTTACGAGAACCAAACAACGATTGGATTTGTTCTGTTTTTTTTTTAAACATTACACCTAAATTTAAAGATGCCAAACAGTTGAACTGGCAGTTAAAGGGTTAGCATATCGTGGCATTTGTGCATATTGGGATGTTTTCATGGTCAAGTAATCTAAATATTTCGATGAAATAAAGGTAGGAGTAATATTTAAGGTGAAAATCACAATACGGGGGCGGACCGTGGAGGTCTGCGCTCTCCGAGTGCTTTTCTAGTTTGTTGTAACTATATAAACACTTCTTAGGCAACAGAATTTGCACAGTGTAATGTAGTTTGGCATCATATGTGGCAGCATAAAAAGTAAAAGAAACATACAAGTTATAAATAGACTTAAGGAATATACAGATAGCTAAAAGAGAATTAAGTGACTTTATTATGTACGTCATGGCATTTAAAGAGCGGAAAGTGGCTTTTGTGAGTTTTATAAAGTGTCTCGGGTGAACTTGTTGTGAGTTGATGTTATAAAAGGACAGACAGACCGACTGATATTACTTAATCTCACCGAGCACGCGATCTCGCCATGGCGCCTTCGAGCATGTGGATCCTCTCGGGCTGAGCGAGTGTGGACAGGTTTTATCAGAGGAGCAGGGATTACCCTTCAGCGTGTGGGTGGATCAGATTAAAACTCAAAGTCTTGATCAGTCTCTGCAGGGCTGATGTTCGTCTAACAGTGAATCCATGCACAGGGTTTGGTCTCTGGACGAGGCTCAGAGATAGGCTTCTTAAACTGGCCTACATGACAACAAAAGCAAAGCAGAGATTTGTGCAATCTTTTTAAAGTGAGAGCGGTCGGCCAGTGGAGAGAATCTGCTAAAATAAAGTAGAACTTGATCAACAGTAAACAAGCCATCTTTACTTAAACAACTTCAATCTATGCTTGTTTTGTCATCTTTGTTACTCCATTGTCACACTAAGAATTTAACACTGCTGTATTTTTATTTTAGGAAAGTATGCTTATTTAAAGTTCACCTGTAGAATAAGTTTAAAGGTGCGATGAGGAGAATCTATTACTGGCGACATAAAGACTCTGTTACCCATGAGCACGCGCGGCGACTGTCGTAATGCTGCGTTCCAGTAACCTCGGAACTGGGAGTGACATCATCTCCGACTTATTGGCTTTCCAGTTGAAGTCGGAAAAAAACATGCCGATCTACCAGGCTATTGTTAGCTGTTGTTAGCACGCCCTGAGTTGTTGTATGAAGAATGTGATTATCACTATGGCAGCATTTTTGTAACTATAAGTCTAATAATACTATGTATACAGCTGATGTAGAGCGACACACCCCAGTCAGAAGTGCAAATAAATTGATTATTAAAGGAGCTAAATAACTGTTCACACTGGGGGCATCCATATTTGATTGTCAACTCGGGGGTGTCGAGGTTTCACTGAGTTCCCAGTAGGAAATTCCGACTTCGGGGGACGTTCCAGTTGCAGTTTCCTACTCAGAACCCGGAATTTCCTACTTCTGACTACAACTGGAACGCACCAAAGACGTGACCCATGCCAAAGCATGTGTTTGTTGTGATGCTAATGAATGCAGCTCGGACCTCCCTCAGAACTCTGCATTGTTTTACAACTTCTTTTTTCAACAACTTACAGGATGCAAAGCCACGAGGTAATGTATCTCTTTCTAGTTACGTAGCGGTAGTTTTTGATGTGTGACAACAAGCAATTTTTGGAAAACTTAGTATCGTAGTTTTGTAGCCGGCTATATATCTCTACTTACAGCCCGGTGCTCTAAGACGTGTCTGAATAATATAAATTTGCTCTAGTTTTGTCTTGTTCCTGAAGTTGAGTATCCAGGCCAGTCCAGTTCTGTCCAACCCGACCGTGAAGCTAAAGAATAGCATTTATAGATAATCTATTTAGATGCTATAAAACTCATCTTAAAGTGTGTATTTTAATCAGGCATATATCTAAAAGTGAGACTTTTTTGTTATTACTTAGAAACTCCTCATAGTCCCTTTAAGCTAAAGTCTCATTTAATTGACTCATCTTTCTTAAAACACACCAAAGAAGCAGTTAAACTTTACACCAAATCAAAAGATTTCTCACAAAGAAAAAATAAAACTGAAACTCGAAGCATGTTGTATCGAAATAAATGAGGCACAGTTATCACGTTTATAAATTGTTAATACAGTTTATACCCTTGTCATAGATAGATTCACATCTGTGGTGTAATTATTATTGTTAACAGTTAATACTGTGTATACCTCCATCTCATTCAGAGTCTCATTTCCACTTAATTGGTTTTTTTTTCCTTCATAAGGAAGTTAATATTGCTTAAGGGTTCTGCATGTTGCAACCTGTTTACTTAATTTTTCATGCCCTTTCATTTACTTTCATCTCAGTTTTATTATTATATTTTATTTTGTTTTAATTCTACTTTGTGTGTCTTCATATGATCTTTCCCTCTGCTATACTGTGTATAAGAGCAACTGAATTTCCCCTTAAAAGTGACCATGTAAACACCTAATTCATAATGAAAATAATAATTCAGAATAAAACTTTATTCCGAAATAAGAGGCTGGTTTATTCTGATTTACGTTCATTCCAATTTATGTTAATTCTGGTCGTCCTTTCCTTTGGCGTTTGATTCGTGCCGAGACAGTTTAGAAGTTTTGGATGAAAGAGTGGATGGATGTGAGCGTTAATATGCAGACATTTTTGAAGTTGTAGCTTCCAAGTTGGATGAGGTTTCCCTGACAGAGATGCTGGAGATAAACTGGAATTTTTCTTCTGGTAGACGTAAATACGCCACTACGTAACGTCCACCCCTGTTCAATCAGAACCATTCCCAACCGCAAGGCCTTGAATAAAGGCAAATAAATTACCCAGAATTCCTTTATCCATGTAAACACAAAGGAGAAAACTTTAATTCCAAATTATTTAATTGTGATTATACCATGGCCTGGGTGAATACTCGATTCTGATTGGCTGCAGGGTGTCCGTTAAGTAAGGGATAATGTAGAGCGAGCCGGTCACTATAGAGAAATAAACCCCGACAGGGTGATGCAGGACCCCTCCGCTTCGCGTCGGGGTTTATTTCTCTATAGTGACCGGCTCGCTCTACATTATCCCGCTTATTACACGGCTAATCACTAAAGAAATCAAAAGTTTGACATCAAATGCTTATCTAAATATGATTTTATTGATTTACGAAAGTTTTCATTGCATCCGCTTGAAAAAATAGTCCGTTCCTTCTACGGCTGAAACTGTAACGGAAAGCAACGGTAACTCTGAAGCGAAGATTAGCTTATTTGTAATTCACATTAAACTGAACGTTTCCATTGATTGTGACGTGGGACAAGGTGAATGGGACGTCCTTGGGAATATTGATGCTGACGTCTCTGTCCTCATTCATGTCCATATTTCCTCCCTGCTGTGGCCCTGCAGCTGACATACCTAGAAACAGTTTTTCACCGTTACAACTGCTCTCAATATTATCTCATCACTAACGCTTTAAGAGAGGCACTCACCCGATCTGCTGCTGCTGCCAGAATTAGAGGAAAAATTAACGATGTCTTGCCGCAGGTATAAACGTCTTTCTGCGAATTGATACGACATGACGTGATTCGCCCGAGTCGATCAGAAGCGTCCTTAACAACGGTCTGCTATTCATAGCAACGGTCTGCTATCCAGAAATAACAGACCGTAGAATGTTGTAATTGACCAATCAGGATCGAGCATTTGACAATGCCGTGTAATAAAAGGTGATAATAGACACCTAGAAAAGAAGTTCCGGTCAAATAGCCTGATGGTTCTAAATTACTGCGTTGGATCAAACAGTAGTTGGTAACCGTGGCAACGGAAACTCTTAACATCGCCTAGCTCATAGACAGTAGACAAAATGAACGATTTCATGGTTTCCTTCAACCTGTTTGGTGAATTCGATAATTGTGAAGACTGGGATGCAGCAGAAGAGAAGAGAAAAGAATATGAGAATAAGGAGATGGGACACAAGGAGGTGACACCGGAGGAATTGAACAATTTAGAGGAGGACAAAGACGAGGTGAACATCCTATTTATAAAAACAATGTAGGATAGACTTACTTGCTTGATAGCACATTTAATGATCAGAGTGAATGGTGGACAATATTTCTTGCAATAAAAACGATTTAGTAAACTATCTGTTGCCTTTGATTGTTTGAAAAAAAAAAAATCGCATCATCCTCTGGATACACAAACGATAACTGGGGGATTCCACTGGATGCGTATCCGATCCTTCTCCGCTCCGCCATCTGACGCGCGTCAACTCCCACTGGATCCGTCTGCGGTACGAAGCATTGCAGCTTCGCCTTGCAGCGGGTCAACGAGCTCACAAAGTATTTTGTGGTTTTGCACCTCCAAAATCAAAAGCTCCTCATCCCTGGTGAAGTGGGGTGAGACTGAACTTTTGACACCAGGTCTGTCTCCGCCCTAAATGACGTTTTTCCAGGTACAATACTTTTCCGTTGTTGACACGGTTTATTTTATTTTGAAACATCTACAGATATTTTATTTTGTGTTTGTGCTCAACTTCCTGTCCCGCACGATATTCTGTGTGCTAAACTGCTGCGCCGTGGTCCGGCATCTGGCAAAAATGGAAGCTCTGTGTATCTGCTCTGTCTGCCGGAGGCCGGCGGAGCAGATGCACAGCCGTGACGGAGCCGTGCCGCAGCTGGTGGAAGTACATGCATTGCTTATAATGGGAATGGATCGGCTCCGCTGCCGCAGCGGAGCGGAGCGGAGACAGACCGGATATGCATGCAGTGGAATTTGGGCTTAAGAGGTGCACTTGCCCTCTGAAATCACACTTTTTTTCACGTAACATCACGTTAAGCAATCATCTCACTTCCCTCCACTGATTAGGCCTGAAAACAGCTGCGGCCGACCGAGCTGCAGGTTCTGTGGCCAGAGGAGGTTACCTTAGCAAAGTGTCACAACGAGCGATATTAAATAGTCCGCTCAGCCGCTTCTTGTTTGAAACGAATGATTTTAATGGTATAGAAACAACATTAACGTGTTAATAATTCATTAAATATGTATTTTTTTTATAAGTGACCATGGTATAAGCGGGATAATGCCCGACGAGGTGTCCATTATCAGAAGTTAATGGACTTCGCGGAAGCAACTGTCCGATGCGAAGCGGAGGACGGTTTCTTCCGCAAAGTCCATTAACTTCTGATAATGGACACCTCGTCGGGCATTATGCCTTACATAATTAATTCTGAATGAAAAAACAATGTCGTCATGGTCAGTCAAGAGGAAATACTGAGTCAGAGCTTCCACCCCAAACTAAAGGTGTTCCCCAGGGAGCAGGTCTGGGCCCTGTGTTGTTACAGTTAATACAAATATATTGTTGCTACTTCACTGCCTGTTTGATTTTGGTGAATGCTGATCCAGAAAAGATCAGCATTACATGATTGAATATTATCGGTACAATGTTAGCATCGGCCGTATTTTTTATTTTATTTAACCAGGTTGGTCCTATTGAGGTTAAAAACCTCTTTTTCAAGGGAGGCCTGACGAAAACAGGCAGCAGAAAAAAACACAAAGTTACAGACAGATTACAAAAGAGACAAAAACAAATCACAAGCACATCGTTATGGAAGAACAGAATATTTATGAGCCATATCTTTGAATCATTTGTACAACAGCTCTAAGCTAAAAACATCGGCATGTCTTTCATTTTGGATTTAAAAACATTTAAGGACACCAGCTCTTTAAGTCATTCTGCAAAAGACTCCAGTCTATCTGTATATCAGTTCTAATATTACAAAATACAGAACAGTATTAAAATGCTGCATCTTATCAATATGGTGAGTTTGAAATCAAAAGTTTTGTGTTTAAGAGTTAAATTTTCCTCACTCAGAATGGGAATTAAATTCCAGTCAAGAATCGTTAATAATAATCTCTCTTTAGGGAGTTGTTATTGGTCTTTTTCCTTCATGATTCCCTTTTTCATTCCTTCATTTGTCTCATGCTGCACAGATTTCTGAAAGTGGAAACACCAGCAGCTGGATGGAGTCATTAATGGCATTGGTATCAATAAAATCACTTTCATAGACTTCATGCTTTTGAAGAAAAATATCAGTTATGGCAATGAGTTAAGAAATTTTTGCATATCGGATATGTACAAAAATCCAATTTTGTGCATACCTTGCACAGATAAACCCTGCGTCTTTTTACAAACATTATATTTCAGATTAAGTTCGACCTCTTCCATCCGTACACCTGTATGCTTTAAATTTGTGTTTTATATGATAATGATACTCTATATTGTCAAAAGTCTTGTAGTTCCAGTCAAAGGAACTCTGAATGCTTCAGCACACCAAGACATTTTGGACAATTCCATGCTCCAACTTTGTGGGAACAGTTTGGAGCTGGCCCCTTCCTCTTCCAACATGACTGTGCACCAGAGCACAAAGCAGGTCCATAAAGACATGGAGGACAGAGTCTGATGTGGATCAACTTGACCGGCCTGCACAAAGTCCTGACCTCAACCTGATAGAATACCTTTGGGATGAATTAGAGCAGAGACTGAGAGCCAGGCCTTCTTGTCCAACATCAGTGTGTGAGCTCACAAATGCTCTTTTGGAAGAATGGTCAAAAATTCCCATAAACACTCCTAAACCTTGTGGACAGCCTTCCCAGAAGAGTTGAAGCTGTTATCGCTGCAAAGGGTGGACCGACGTCATATTGAACCCTATGGATTAGGAATGGGATGGCACTTTCAGGTTCATATGTGAGTCAAGGCAGGGGAGTGAATACTTTTGGCAATACAGCGTATATTTAAATGTTGGATTGCAGGAGCAAGGACGATTACATACCACCACATTGATTGTTGGTTCGCCCTTACTGTGGTTGTTGATGACTGAATAAATAACCAATAACCATTACATTCTTAGAGCAAAGTAGGTAAAGCCTTGTGATACACAAGCACCTAAGGCGTCTTTGTGCCGTCGTGCTCTTCCTTTGTTTTCTTAAGAACAAACATCAACTCTCGAAGGGTGAAGGAATCACGCCATGTGGTTGTGGCAGTCAGACGTCAACTTGATTTTCCAGGATTTGACGCATGAACTGCTGGGAAAGGATGAATTGGGATATAAAAGTTGTTTTCCGAATGTTTATGAGGTGTAAAGAAAAGCAGCCTGTCCAAAAGTGTCCGGGAAAGCCTGTCGCTGCAGCGGAGGAGCCCAAAACAAACATGGTGGAAGGAATGTTGACGTGACTGGCGGCACAGCGTGGTGAGTCAGGCCTCGGGGCTTCGTCCCCGTTAATCACAGACAATGACGAGCTAAATTTTCCCATCCATTCACACATTTCAAACGACTGATCCAGGGAGCACATGTCTGATCCCCAAACCCACACTCCAGCCGGAAGTGACGTTAATCCAGTCATGTGCTTCAGCTGCACCGGTGGACGTTCACCCTCCACCTCACCGGCTTTGTCCTGCCTTCAAAAGGCCGGCGTGGAGCGACTTGGCTCATCCTGGCATGAAAATGACCTGATTGTGTGTGCAAACGTCTTGTTTTCCTGCCCGAGGGCGAGTATCGTCCTGCCATTGTGCCCCAGTGTGAGGCTCTCTCAGGTCCTGGTCTATGAGCTGGAGCAGGGAGCACATCTCCCTTTGTCTGGGGGTAATGGCCGTGAGCAGGCCGTGGGCCCTGGTGTGGGAGCTTCACAATCTGTTTTTCCTCTGACCGCCTCCGGACCTCGCTGATCCAGACCCGGCTGTGGTCCAAGAGCGGAGTTACGTGCAGCATGGCAGGTGGCAGCGCTGGGAACTCCCGCACGAGAAGCACTGGCACCGACTCAGCGGGAGCTTCTGCTGCTTTTCTATGAAGCCCCATCTCTGTTCTAATAATGCTCAAGTCCTCACCTGTGCACTGTGAAATGGTTTTTGTAAATGTAACTAGTACAGGTGTGAAAAAATATCGATACCGTAATAT
The DNA here is from genome assembly GCA_036419115.1 of Scarus forsteni. Classification (NCBI taxonomy): domain Eukaryota; kingdom Metazoa; phylum Chordata; class Actinopteri; order Labriformes; family Labridae; genus Scarus; species Scarus forsteni. The sequence goes on from JAZDUH010000136.1 coordinate 51,366,697, forward strand.
CTCGATATTTTGACCTACGATATAATATTGATATTTCAAATCTTAATATTGATTTGTTTGTCAAAAAAACCCCCACTATATTCTGAGTTGGAAATAAAATGCAACTTATAAATATGTATGCACAGGTCTTTTTCATGCACTCTATTCAGTTCAGACAGTGACAAGAGAAATATGTGATTTTATTACTTACTGTTGTGCTGTCAGTAACTCAAAGCACTTTGTTCCTTATTACAGTTTTTGCTGCACTGCAGGTTAGGATGCTTTCAATACATTGTTAAAGTAAAAACAAGAATAATTTCTTTGCAATATTAGTTTAAGTGACTTGATGCACACTATGTTTAGGTTCAGTGTATGTTACACTGCATTTGACATATTTAAAAAACAACAATATGGAAAAGTTGTTTTCAATGAAATCGTTTTGACTTGATTTGTACTTTCAGTTTTGAGTAATATTGTGTGATTTACATCAACACCATCTCTAGTTTTTTCTTAGTTAACTGTAGAATATCACAATAAATCACAGTATCGTGATACCTTGATATTATCGTATCATGACCCAAGTATCGTGATACGTATCGTATCATAAGGTCAGCCAATACTCACCCTTAGTAACTAGGGCCTGACCGATAAACCACAACATACCAAATAAACGCCGGGTTTTAATTTATTTGGAGCAGCTTATGAGCTACGGTCAAAGTTTACAGAACACACATGCGAATGCTGAGCTCTTGGGGTGGGAGAAAAAAAGTCATTTCACATAAGTATCTGGATTTTTGGGTTTGATGATTTTTAAATTCTTTTTAGTTAAAAAAATCAATTTTTTCCCACATTTAAATGCTTCATTTTAGTCTATGTTAATAAGCCACTTTTAAATGCAGTCCAGGCTTTTGAAGAGAGAGTATAAACAGCTGGTTAAAATATACTGCTGAATAAATCCTAAAAACAGACTCACATGTGATGTGTATTTTTCCTGATATAGTCTGTAGGCATCATCATTGTTCATCTTTTTCAGTGGTGTTAAAAAAGCTAACTAAAGATTGCAAAATCGGCAACATCGTAGAATCGCAATTTAAATAGAATCAAGCACCTAAAGAGTTGTAAAAAGTCGAATTCGGAGAAAAACTTATAGTCCCAGCCCTAATGAGCTCACAACTGACAGTTTGAAAAGACACATGATCAGACTGAACCTTAACAGTCCACTTGATTTATTTGTCTGTCTGGTTGTCGGCTTCTCCTCCCTCTGTATGTCAACAAATACAGGTTGGTGTGAGGCGCTCTGTTTCACAACAGTGCAGTTACACTCAACGTCCACAGAGGGCACTAGAGAGCAGAAAGCCAAAATCTTACAAACTCGGGTTTTACAAATCCACAAGAAGAAGACATTGCCACTGCTGATGCATGTTTTGTGCCCTTAACTAACGTCCGGAGATCAGTCACGTCAGTTAGTAGTCCATTGCTGCCGATCACCATAAACCCGATGCAGCAAAAAAAAAAAAGAGTAAGACCTAAACTTAACTATCGGTAGTTCCTTACTAGTATTAGAGTGTTTCGAGAGAGCTGAGTTGAAAGAAGAAAACAAGAGTATAACTACAGTACCTTGAAAATATAAAGGTGATATTCATACTGGTGTAAATAAATAATTTGATTACATTTACCATATTTTTTCATTTTTGCTAAGTAAGATTTTTGTGGGAAAGGAATTAAATGCCTGTCCCAATTACTTGCCCTGCCTTTAATTTGATATTTTACAGTAATTTGTTAGAAGTTGATGCAAATACCAATACTTGGCAGAAAAAAAATACAAACTACCAATTAATTGGCCTATTGATTTAAAAAACCTGTATATAAAATAATTTTTTAAAAATTGGCCCCAAAACACAAAAATGAATAGGGGAGAGTGGGGTAAACTGAGCCAGTAGGTAAATTGACCCACCCCGTTTCTGGGAAACAAACAACTCTTGTTATGTGGCCCTAAATTCAGAAAGCCTCATTTCTCCCTGCCTCTGTTGAAGAGGAGCACCTGGCATAAATACAAAAAACTAATAGTTGTATGGCGTTCATTATGTCTTTAGGTTCCATCGATATAGTTTTCTTTCATTTAACTCAGACATGTAGGTTTTTTTACATACCTTGACATGTTTCGGTGGAAACTTCCGCCTTGCTCAGAGGTGTCACCAGATGATAGGTGTGACGTGTTAAATCATGCATGCAGCATCCTGCAGAGGCGAGCGGACAGCGGGAGGTGTGACCCTCCTGTCAGAAAATATGACAGGAGGGTCACACTTCCGTAACACCAGCTGATTTAACATGTCACACCCATCATCTGGTGACACTCTGTGTCAAAGTAAGTTTTCAGACGTACTGAGCTTTGTATCAAATCCAATTTTTCCCTAGTCTCGAGCACTTTAATTTACAAAGGCCACAGTTTCCAGGCTCTTTGTCATTGATAGGTCCTTACAATTTCATCCGAGAGCAAACATTCTTCAATAAGAGTTTGGTTTCATTTTATCTCTCCCCTATGTTAGTTACGGATTGAACATTTTACTTTTCCACAATATTTGTCACTATTTATTTAACTTTACAACACAGAGGAATTTTCAAGTCCAAAAACATGCAGAAAAGCTTCAAACCTCTGGGAAATTCAATATATAACCTTAAAGGTGCGATGAGGAGAATCTATTACTGGCGAAATAAAGACTCTGCTACCCATGAGCACGCACAGCGACTGTCGTAATGCTGCGTTCCAGTAACCTTGGAACTGGGAGTGACATCATCTCCGACTTATCAGCGTTGCAATTGAAGTCGGAAAAAACATGCCGATCTACCAGGCTACTGTTAGCTGTTGTTAGCATGCCCTGCGTTGTTGTTCACAAATATCACATGAAGAATGTGATTATCACTATGGCAGCATTTTTGTAAATATAAGTCTAACAATACTATGTATACAGCTGATCTAGAGCGACACACCCCAGTCAGAAGTGACAATAAATGGATTATTACAGGAGCTAAATAACTGTTCACACTGGGGGCATCCATCTTCGATTGTCAACTCGGGGGTGGCGAGGTTTCACAGAGTTCCCAGTAGGAAATTCCAACTTCGGGGAGCGTTCCAGTTGCAGTTTCCTACTCGGAACTCGGAAATTCCTACTTCTGACTACAACTGGAACGCACCACAAGACGTTACCCAAGCCAAAGCGTATGTTTGTTGTGATGCTAATGAATGCAGCTCAGACCTTCCTCAGAACTCTGCATTGCTTTACAATTTCTTTTTTCAACAACTTTCAGGATGCAAAGTGACGAGGTAATGTATCTCTTTCTAGTTACGTAGCGGTAGTTTTTGATGTTTGACAACAAGCAATTTTTGGAAAACTTATAATCGTAGTTGTAGCTGGCTATATATGGCTACTTACAGCCCGGTGCTCTAAGACGTGTCAGAATAATATAAATTTGCTCTAGTTTTAATTGTCTTGTTCCTGAAGTTGAGTATCCAGGCCAGTCCAGCCCTGTCCGACCCGACCGCGAAGCTAAGGAATAGCATTTATAGATAACCTATTTAGATGCTATAAAACTCAACTTAAAGTGTGCATTTCCATCAGGCATATATCTAAAAGTGAGACTTTTTTGTAATTACTTATAAACTCTTCACAGTCTCTTTAAAAAGTGCCACTCTCTATCTTGTACTTCTTGCTGATGAAAATAACAAGAGTTATAGTACAGGTAGAACAACTTTTACAAAGTCGTAAATGGGTCATTGTGAGAGGAAAGCAACTACATTCTTTTCATAAGCCTTTTTTTATTTTTCTACTCTGCAACTTTTAAGTACAAAATAAAATAGTGGGTAAAACTGCATTCAATTCCTGCAAAATACAATAAATAACTTTATTTTAAATGTAAACATATAGATAAATTATGAACTCTGTCTTGTCACTTTTGCCTTTCAGTCCCAGAGTCCTCAATAGTGCATCAGAAGCAGGTTTTAGTGCAGATAGAAACTTTTTTTTTATTGTAAACATGAGGTAACATGCACTGCACGATTCACACAGACTTCTTTAAACAGGCCTGATTAAAGTTCAAGACGTGATTTAAAAGATGTCTCTGATGTGAAGTGTTTTTGTGTTGTCAGGTAACCTTAGCTGGCAGGAGGAAGAGAAGACGATATTTCAGTGTGTCTCATCATTAGAGTCATTCCTTCGACATGACTGGTTTTACTGGACCCTTTAACACACTGACACTAAGAACATTTCTGTCATTCTTCATGAAGGTGGGAAAGCTTGAGGCTGGTGTGAGGCCTCTGGTCCTGAATTACTGCTGTGACCTGTCATTAAAAAATCCACAATGGGAACAGGCCTAGAGGACGAAAACAAAAGTTTTTGCCCCCCAGTGTTTTAGAAGTTGAGAAAGCACATTTCAATTTACCTACAAAATACATCACAATTCATTTCATCACAAAATTCACTAAAACAGGAAAGAAGACACAACAGCCTTGTGTCATTTCTGTCCCTCTGTTGTACACTAAACAAAAATATAAACTCAGAAAACCGTGTGAATGAACAGAATGAGATCATGCTGCAATAATCGTACCTGACATGCTGGCACTCATGCCAATGGCATGCTTCCTCATGTGTTGCATCACCTGTGGCATGTTGAAAAAGGACAAAAGTCACAAATAAATCATATTTTTGGGCATGCTAAGGGAAAAGTCATCCTAACTTGGCCTTTTGATCATCCAATCAGCTGTTAGTATGCAAATGCTGAATGAATGGACAATAGCTAACAACTCAACTCCATGAAGAAAACACTTGCACCGTTTTCACAGTAAAATTAGCAGGTCAATGCGGTTTTTCCAATGTGGGTTAACCTGCTAATCATCTTCTCGGAGTAAGGAAAGGACAAACTACCAACCACACTCATGTCTGCTTTGTAGTGGTAGCTGGGTGATAATCACGAGGGATTCACACAAGCAGAAGAGCAAAGCCCAAAGTCACTTTTAATGAGCCAACTTGGCAACACAGTAACTGTTGTCTTAGCCTGCTCCCTCACGCTTTCTGCTTCCTACATAGCTGTAGTAATAACCTTTGTTCTAGTAGACGCACAATAGTAAAACACTGAAATCAGGGCACATTTTCAGGGACAGCTTTATCCAGGGACAGGTCATCCAAAACAGGGACTGTCCCCGGAAATCAGGATGTCTGGTCACCATACTGTTGACTAGGGGTGAGTTTTGGCAAGCATTTACGATACGATATCAGTAGGGCTGTAAAGTCCTAGTCGACTGGTCGACTAATTGGTCGCTCAGTCGACCAAAATTCTGATTGGTCGACCAAATATATTAATTCATTATTTTCCCCTGCAGTTCATTTCATCAGGAGAAACGTATCAAGTGTAATGGGGGTATTTCCTGGGCACCCCCATCATGTCTCAGAACACCATTTTAATGTATTTATCGTTCATTTCAATATTATTATTTAAGAACATTTCAATATTCTAGTCTAATAATGGCTTATTTGTTTTATAGCTGCAACAGCGGCATCCTTCACCCAGTCCGCGCTGGATTTTATGCCTCATATAAACACCCAAATGCAAAAACGACGTCACAGAAGGAATTGACAGTTTTATTTCTGAGGGTACGAGGCCCATTGGTGTCGTGGAAGGCCAAGAAAAACATTGAAACCTGGATATTCAGTGCCAGCGCACCAGACAATTACACACGCCCTCACGGCAAAATACGAGGGAGTAAAAAAGAGAAAGTTTCTGAGTTAATAGATAAAGATAACAGATGTGTACGTCTCTTTGAATGCAGTCCTATATGACAGTGGCTGCCCATTTCATTGATGAAGACTGGAAAGCAAAGAGTCTTGTGTTGAGAGAAAGAAAGGAGGGAAAGAGGCGCACACAGGGGAGAAACACGGTGGGTGGGTGTTTTTTTTAGAGGTAACAAATAGATTAAAATTGTAACTTGAGCTCAGTGACAAAAATCAGGGTTTTTTTTTTTCGGTCACATCGCCCAGCTCGAGTTTATTTATCTCTCAGCCTTAAACCAGGAGCCACAGGTTGGTCCACGGCAGCAGGACAGATCTATGAGCTGATCGTCTGTGTGACCTTCTGCTGCAGGAATGCTTGGCAGCTCCCGTCTGCATGTTCAGCCTGACGTTAACGTTACAGGAGCGTCCCGTCAGCAGGAGCTACCCTCCGCTAACCAACAGAGCCTTTTAAGGAGAGCCTGGTCCAAGACTTTGTCAGGCGATGACAGTAACACACAACAAAAACACAAACCAGCTGCTGAAGAGTACGCGCAGCAGTGTCATCCTCACACTCACAAACTGAGTCACCCATCACCATCACCCACAGGTGAGCACCAGTCACACATGACAGGCACAGCAACCATGTCTGAAACGATGTTTTCTGTCCCGTCACACCTGAAGTCAGAGGTGCTGTGATCTTCATCAGACCGGCACACTGCAGGTGCATTTGGTCAAACATAAGGTGGATCTTTTTCCATCAGTACTTTTCATGAACAGCAGAGAAACGAACAGCAACTCAGATTTAGATATGGACTAGGGCTGAACGATAGGGACAAAATTTCATTTCTCAATATTCATGCCAGATATCTCGATATAATTCGATACGACATGACTAAGAGTTCAGTGAAAACCAAGCGGTGCATTCAAGGACAATCGTAAAAATTTAACTTGTTGTGACTTCCAGAGCTGTACATGAAGGGCGAGCGAGGGGGAAATCTATATCATTCATATCATTGCTTTTTCGATATTATTATCTTGAATGTTCATATCTCAATAAAGATAAGATAACAATATATCTTTCAGCCCTAATATGAACATAATTAACAAAATAATTCATACAGTTTATGCTAAAAAAAAAAAGTCTCCTCCTGATTTAACTAAGCAAACAGGTACGGGGCCTCCTATTGGATAATTACTGCATGGGTGATTATCTTTCAGCTGGAAATAAGCTATTTATGCCCAGCTGATCAATGAGCAGCTTCTCATTTCTTAAACAACCACGTCAAAGACACATCCTGTGCTCGTGGAAAAGATGTTAGTCTGTTTAAGAAGGGTCAAATCATTGGCATCAAGCAGAGAAAACATCTAAGGAGATTGAAGAAACTACTAAAACTGGGTTAAGAACTGTCCAACACATTATTAAAAACTGGAAGGATAGTGGGGAACCATCGTCTTCAAGGAAGAAATGTGGTCAGAATAAAATCCTGAATGATGGTGATCGGTGAATCACTTAAACGTTTGGCCAAATCAAATCAAAGAAAAACAACAGTAGAACTCAGGGGTGTGTTTAATAGTGAAAGTAAGAGCATTTCCACACACACAGTGTGAAGGGAACTCAAGGGATTGGGACTGAACAGCTGTGTAGCCTTAAGAAAACCACTAATCAGTAAGGCTAAGCAGAAAAAAGGCTTCAGTTTGCTAGGGAGCATAAAGGTTGGACTGTGGAGGACTGGAAGAAGGTCATGTGGTCTGATGAGTCCAGACTGACCCTGTTCCAGAGTGATGGGAGCATCAGGGTAAGAAGAGAGGCAGGTGAAGTGATGCACCCATCATGCCTAGTGCCTACTGTCCAAGCCTGTGGGGGCAGTGCTGTGATCTGGGACAAGAGTCAAATGTTTAACCCCGTGTGACTATGTTTTCTTCGGCAGGGTCTTTACCGAAAGGGCGGATAACACGATGGCGAAGTTGATTTTGTCATTGCGTCACAAAGTACTATTCGGCCTTGCTATTACCTCACTCCACCGAAGGCTGAATATGGCTTTTTTTTGCAATATTCGGCCACCGAATATTCGGTGCATCCTTACTGTAAATTAATTTAAATAAAAACAGAGAGGAGCAGGGACAGGAGGAAGTGTTTCATTACTCAATGTCTGAATGATTATTTAAGAATCTGAGGCTCTGTGTCAGCGCTGACATCCTCCTGTCACTCTGATTGTTCTCACACATCGCCACGGTGACTAACGAGTTACAGAGTTCACAGAATGTCGACTATTTGATCTGCAGACCTGAGAAGTTTCTCATGTTAGTAACACCACGTCTCACACCTGGACACACCTTCAGAGTCTTTAGATCTAAGCTGCGGTTTCCTGAGAGACAATAGAAGTGTTTACAAACCCACTGCCAATGAGGTTGGGTAAAACACAAATAAACAGAGCACAATGACTTGGAATTTTTTTTTTTTTATCACGCGTACATGACAGCATTCAGACTGATAAACTTTACAGTTTTGTTGCAAATAGTAACCCTGCCAATGAGGTGATGTTACTGCCACTGTCTTTGTGTTTGTTTGTTTGTTACTCTGTACAACTCAAAAAAGTTAAGGACAGATTTCCATGAAATTTTCAGGAAATGTCCGGATTGGGACAAGGAACAAATGATTAGATTTTGGGAGTGATCTGGGTCACCGTCTGGATCCTGGAATTTTTTAAAGGATTCTTTAACATTGCGAGATAGGACCATTTTGGGCATTTGTGCACCAAAAATAGTCAGGGCATTTGGAAAAAAAATACAGGACAAGTTTCTAACAAGTTCTACGAGATATCAAAGACTGATCCGGATCCGGGTAAAATACTGGATTCTCTGATCCAAAACAAGAAAAATTTAGAAATCCTCGGAATTTTCGTCATAGCAAGGGAACAAATAAAGACATAGACTTGCAACAAACACCAAAATATAGCCAAGATACTGTGGAATCTCGAGTGTTCAATCGGATTTGTTGTGTCTTCAAAAACTTTGGAGCTAGATCCAGAAAAAAAACGCCATGACGAAAAATGTGATTTTCGTGAATAACTACTGAACTAAAATAGATATAATGAATCCAGTTGCTAATGGTATGTTTACATGGTCAAGGAATCTAAATATTTCGATGAAATAGAGGTAGGACTAATGTTTATGGTGAAAATCACAATATGAGGGAGGACTGTGTTGCTGGAGGAGGTATGCACTCACCAAGTGCTTTTCTAGTCACTCATGAAAGTAATGGATCATTCAGAGGTGAACAGGTAAACTGTAAACAGGTGAAGGTCATGACTGGGTAGAAAAGGAGGAGGAAAGACTCAGTGTGAACAAGCAGGAAACAACAGTTTAAGGAAAATGTTCTCAACATACAGTCCAAAAAATGTAGGGATTTCATCATCTACAGCCCATAATACCATCAAGCAAAGCTGAAAAACAACACTGAATGCCTGTGACCTGCTGATAAAGCACCAGCATTGTGTGAAGGAAATCAGCACGTGGGCTCAGGAACACTTCAGAAAACCATCGTTAGTTATCGAACAGGTACTAAACTGACCTGCTGCAGTCCACACCTGCCTCCACTTAACAGGTACTAGACTGACCTGCTGCAGTCCACGCCTGTCTCCACTTAACAGGGACTAGACTGACCTGCTGTAGTCCACGCCTGCCTCCACTGAACAGGTACTAGACTGACCTGCTGCAGTCCACGCCTGCCTCCACTGAACAGGTACTAGACTGACCTGCTGCAGTCCACGCCTGCCTCCACTGAACAGGTGCTAGACTGACCTGCTGAAGTCCACGCTTGACTCCACTGAACAGGTACTAGACTGACCTGCTGCAGTCCATGCCTGCCTCCACTGAACAGGTGCTAGACTGACCTGCTGCAGTCCACGCCTGCCTCCACTGAACAGGGACTAGACTGACCTGCTGCAGTCCACGCCTGTCTCTGCTGAACAGGTACTAGACTGACCTGCTGCAGTCCACGCCTGCCTCCACTGAACAGGTACTAGACTGACCTGCTGCAGTCCACGCCTGCCTCCACTGAACAGGTACTAGACTGACCTGATGCAGTCCACGCCTGTCTCCACTGAACAGGTACTAGACTGACCTGCTGCAGTCCACGCCTGCCTCCACTGAACAGGTACTAGACTGACCTGCTGCAGTCCACGCCTGCCTCCACTGAACAGGTACTAGACTGACCTGCTGCAGTCCACGCCTGCCTCCACTTTACAGGGACTAGACTGACCTGCTGCAGTCCACGCCTGCCTCCACTGAACAGGGACTAGACTGACCTGCCGCAGTCCACGCCTGCCTCCACTGAACAGGTACTAGACTGACCTGCCGCAGTCCACGCCTGCCTCCATTGAACAGGTACTAGACTGACCTGCCGCAGTCCACACCTGCCTCCACTGAACAGGTACTAGACTGACCTGCCGCAGTCCACACCTGCCTCCACTGAACAGGTACTAGACTGACCTGCCGCAGTCCACACCTGCCTCCACTGAACAGGTACTAGACTGACCTGCTGCAGTCCACGCCTGCCTCCACTTAACAGGGACTAGACTGACCTGCCGCAGTCCACGCCTGCCTCCACTTAACAGGGACTAGACTGACCTACTGAGCTGATGGTAACTGAAGTTGAACTACAAACAAGTGAATTTCAACAGTTTTATTCCTCAGAGTGTAGTTAAAAGAAAAGTCATGTTCGCTCAGGTAAACATGCACCTGTTTCAGCTTTTTCGGTTCATGCTGCAGAAATTAAAATTTAGATATATGAATATATGCAAAGGAATAAAGTTGATCAGTTTGAACACTTAATCCCTTTTCTTTGGATTGTATTGAGTTGACCGTAAGACAAAAAAGGCTTTAACTATTTTTCTATTTTATTTCGGTTTATGAGGCGTCCCAAACTCACGGGGTTTGTCAGTTTGTGGTTTTATTTCATGTAAATTTAACAGTTAACGACTGAACCATGCGTTTCTCTAAAGGCCGACAGTTAGAGGTAACAGTGAACCATGAATCATTAAAGCGCCACACAGTGAATAAAG